>JAXQQM020069230.1:0-109896 GCA_034641835.2 Pinus albicaulis
CTAGAGGTAACCAAGAACCTCTTTTAGAATTCAAGATCTAGCCTTCCTGAGTTCCGAAAAGGGATCTCTCCTTAAGATTTTGCTTTGTTTTGGTAATGGATTTTAGGCTAGCTATGAGTGAACAGTGGGAATTTTTTTATAAGAATGGTGGGAATAAAAAGTGTTTCAAGGTAAACCAGAAGGATCTACCAGAACATTGGGCAATGGAGTTAACTTTCTAGGCAAACAGAGCTAGGAAATAAGACTTAAAGATGCAAATGTACTAAGGGCAGGGTAGATGACCTTCTAAGGCTTTATATAGGCTTTGTTGATGGAATGGGTGAAATCTGAACAAAAGGGCACTTAAGAATCCTTAATTTACAAATAAGGAGGATTGAATGAGGGGATCAAACTGGGACATAGAGCAATTAAGAATTCTATAGTCCGGTTATCAAGCAGAAAACATAAAAATGCCAACTAGTTTAAAACAGGGAGCTTGTTATCACCAATCCTGTTTAAATTCTCCTTAGTTGATCATTACAGAATAGAAACACATTAAATGGATGTAAGTAAAATTTTAAAGGAAAACACTAAAAACAGGAAAAAGATGAGACTTATCTTATCACCACGAGAATCCTTAGTTATGATGTCTCTAATCTCGTTTCCAGTCCGTTGCTTCGCTAATTGACTCACACCAACTTCAATATGTCCAGAAAAATGACTATATTAGTCTTGAGAAATTTTATTCCACACAAAATACTTCCAAGAGTGAAGTATTTTTACAAATTCTAAACTAAAATATCTTGAAAAAATATCAAGATTGGTTCACAAATCTCTCCAACTGTTTTACATAAATAGAACTTAATTAAAGGACACTCAAAACTAATGCATCTATTTGGCACTATTTTTTATGGATAGGTGATGACAAAGAGGAGAATTCGAATTTGATCCAACTCTTAGTTGATGATGAGGCATCCAAGTCACTAATTGTTTCCTTTCTTTGTGCATTCGGCTCCAGCAATTCTGCAAACTTTGGGTCCAATGATACCTTTTTATTTCCCAATAAAAATTGTTTATGTAAAAAGTGAAAGAGGTTATTGTAGATCAATATGTTGGTGAGATAAACCTCTTTCATGTTCCTCAAATTACTCTCCAGCTTTGCATAATAGGCTCTGAAAAAAGATGTGTAAAACATTGTTTTACATAATCTGAAAAATATCCTGTAAAGATGTGCATGTATCTCTCATTCTGAAATGGTTGTGTAAAAAGTGGGATAGGTTTTTGTAGATAGTTCTCTTAGGAACACAAAAATCCTTCAGTTTTGAAAAATATATTTCTTATTGGCCACAATATGCTCTGCAAAATGATGACCTAATAGGAATTTTCTGCAAAAAGTGCTTTCCAACATTATTTAATATTTCCAAAACCACAATAGCTGTTAGAAACACGAGAGAGGTTTTTGTGGCTGGATATCTTATGAACATAAACCTCCTTCATTTTTTCAAAATTCATTTTATATTGGTCACAATAGTTTCTGTAAAACAATGACTTAAATATGAAATTTCTCCAAAAATATTCCTTCTTGTTATGTTTTTCATCTTTTCACTTTTTTGTTCTTTTGACTGTTTTACTTTCACTTTAGACAAACTTCAATGTTGGTGAAAGTATTTTCATATCTTTTTACTATTACTACCTCCATATTTACTTTTACTATTTACCTTTGAGTACTCTGTAACTTTGTTTTAACTTTCACTCTAACTTTTACCTGATACACTTTAACCACTGATACTCTTTGACTATTATGTTTTTAGTGTCATTGTGAATTTTGATTTCACTTTTACCATTTACTATGAAAAATTCATCATTTTGATCTCTCTCTAACTTGATTTTGTTCTTTCTTTGTATGTAAAATGTTTGTTGAATGAAGATATTGAGTTAAAATCTCAGAATTTGGAGCAAACAATTTTGTCAACTAGTATTCAAATTGTTGGCCCAATTTCTTATTCTGATAATAACCTGCAAAAATCAAAAAATTTGTTAATGAATTCTTGGCTACAGGGAGGTGATTGGAGGTTCTTCAAAGATTTGTGGAATGAAATCATTCTGTGGAGGTTTAACTCTGTTTTTTAGGCATTGTTAGGATCACTTCTACAAGTTTAAACTATTTTTAGGAGTATTTCACTTTAACAGAGGGAATTGAGAAATTTAGGCTAAGGATGGTTTTCTTTTGGGGATTTTTTGCTCAATTAGGCTTATCTGAGAGATGGAAACTAGGTTAAGATAGGAAACAAGAGTTTCCTGAATGGTTGAGATTGTAAATATGACTTTTTCAGGAGATCTGTAGGTTAAAAGACCTTTTGAAGCCATGGAAATTATTTTTCAAGGGTTTATACTAAAGATTGAACTTAAAATAGAGGCTTCTGTGAGATAATAGTAGTTTTTGAGGAATTTCTCAAGAATTAGGCTGTCGAAGGGTTTTCTAGTAGTATCAACTTCAAACTGGATGTTGTGCGTTAATGTAAAACATCAAGAGTCTTTTGAATGCCGTCACTATGGTGAAATTCTGCTTCAAGGGAAAAATTAGCAAGCGATGGTTATAAAGTTCATTCACAGAGTCTGGACACATTTTCATAACAGTCGAGGGGGAATAATACATAAAATGAAGAAAAAATAAGGTTAAACCTTATATTTTTATCATTATACGTATCATTTAATGTAGGTCAAAGTCAATGGCGGGAGCGGATTTGATTTGAATGCAAAAACCATCAGTGGTTATCGCGTTGCTTTTAGATGGTAAGTTGTTTTGGCCAATATGAAAGCGATCGAATAGGAAATAGACACGTAGCATTGGGTGGTATTACAATACCACTTTTATCACGCAAATTTTCATAAACTTTGGTCGATCATTTTAGTTATGCGATACTAGATCTGCATCGTCGGATCTGACTTTGCGATGCGAACGGTCGAGATTTGCTTCAAAGCTGCGGGGTAAGTGCAGTGGGACTGACCTCTTTAATGTGAACCGTTGATATGGTAAGTGGAGATCTACGGTCAAAAACTAATGCGATGGAAAATGGTGGGGGCGGGGGGCATATGTTATCGGGAAAAATGGATAAGTTAAGATTTTAACCTTAGGTTAAGGGAAATCAGGAAAGGGAATATATAAACAAATGCATAGGTTTAGTGAATTTTAGCTTAGATTAAACTTCGGAAATTACATTTTTTATTTTTAAACATGTATTAACACATGTTTAAGGTTTTTTCATATATTTTTATTATATAGTAATTAAATCAAAACGATTTACTTACCATAGGGGCAGGATTTAATATAAAGATATATTTTAGCTAGAGGGGTTGTAATGTGGGTGTTTTATTTACACATGTGGGGATTAAATAACTTTGGCTAAAGTTATAATAAGTGGGTTTTGGGGCTATTATATAAAAAGGAGTTATATACTATAGAAAAAGGTCATTTCTATAGGGAATTAATACATGAATCAAAATTAATATGGAAATGGGATAATGTATACTCAAAATACATAAAAATAACAAGTAAAGTGAAGTTTAAAAGACAATTTGCATTAATCTTATCACTTTAACTTATGATATAATGTAATTTTGAAGGTTTAATGTTTCTCATGTGATGATGGAAATTAGTCAGATGGGAATTATAATGTCTTTAAGTAAAAATGAGGTTTTACTTATGATTGTTCAGGGGGATGAATGCATGAAATGGAATAATGATGTGAGTTTAGGAATTAATATAGACATTTCACACTTTCAACTAATCAGCCATAGAGCCTTGGGTCCGGTCCCAACAAAAGTTAAGAAAATGCCTTGAGCCTTTCTAACTGATATTTTAGAATGCTTCATGGCTATGGGAAGGGGAAGTTAGTTATTTTGCATTCCAGATGAATGATATTTATATTAAGATTTTTCACCTTCTTCTACCTACCCAACTTACCATGCTAACATTTTTTCTTCCTTTGTAGTAAGGTGCATTTGAGCTAACAACCTTTATATCATTTATTCTTTCTAAAATCAAGTAAAACTATCTAATTCTAAACTTATTTCATCCATGAATCCAGATTAAACTGTTGGATTCACTTTATTTCTCTACCTAACTACTGAATTGTCATGATTAAATTGTATGAAAATTCCTTATTCTCTATCTACAACAAGTAAAATTGAAAAATGACAAGTTAAGATTAAACTGTTTAACTCATCATGTACTATGGAATTTATTGACACACTGCCATAGTCAAAAGGTAAAAGTAGTGGCATTTATACTTGCACACTTTCATTTATTCATATTTTTCTTTTGGGGTTTCTTATTTTTTCTAAGTCCTTTGATTTTTCTTTTAGGACTTTTTACCCTCTTTTTGATTTTTTTATTTTTTTATTTTTTACTAAATATGGGAATACAACTTGCAGAAGGCAAAGTATGTACATATTTACAAGACTACCATCATTCAAATCAAAATTATGAATTCTATATTTATAGGTTGCTAACAGTGTCCATATTCATGGCAGTGAAAACATTTAATTTCACTAAGGTCTTTCTTCTTGCCATGGTTTTGGATGGATTTTTCCTTTCTTTGGGCCTTCTTTCCCTTGGCCTTATTTCCTTTTCTTGCTACAGAAAATTTTTCTTCCCCCTTAGCTTTGGATGTGACCCCATCTCTAGTTTTTCTTCTGATCTCCTCTTGCACCAAATTAGACCAAAGTATCTCCTAATATGGTAGCTTTTCTCTTCCATTAACTGAATCTCAATAGTTGTGCCAATATTTATAAAGGCCAAGGAGTGCTAAGCTCACAAGTTCATATAATGCCACATTTTCTCCTAATACTCCAAGTTCATCTTGAAGCTGAGTGAATTTGGATAGGTATTGAACAACAATTTCATTTTTCCCCATTCGAATTTTATGTAGCTTGTCTCTCAAAATAAATTTCTTCGCATCAATGTTGCTCTGGAATATTACTATGATATTTTTCCACATTAAAAAATGAGTCTCCTTTCCATGCAAGTTTGAAATAACATGATATTTGATGCCCCTTCAGAATAATCCTCATAGATTTTGTTGTGTCTTTCTTCCACTAAGCAAGTGTGTGTGCATATGATGTTGTTAGATTTGGAATATTAGTTTGTGTATATTCCCATACTCCATTTTCATCCAGGACAGATTCCATCCTATCTTTCCAAGCATAAAAATTATAGGTGCCCTCCAATGCATGCTCAAGCCTCAGTCCATTAAAATACATTATTCTTGCACTGAAGAAAATATGCACCAGAAAATCTCCAAATCAAAATTTTTCTAAGAAAATATCTAGAACTTGGCTTCTATGTAGTCTTCTATAGCTCTAATACCATGTATAAGTAGCTCAAAATTTGCAGTTTCTAATGAATTCAAACTGAAAAAAATAGACACAAATTTCGTATACTCAATATAAGGAAAGGAAAACATACAATAGAAACACATGCAATAAAATGCAACCATTAAATCACAATGAACACACTATTTTTCCTTGGGAACCCAACTAGGAAAAACCCAACCTACTTTTTGTATAAAATAAGATGAGAATTTGGATCTATTACAATGATTACTTCAATCTTTGAAGTTACACTTGCACTGCAATAATGATCTCCACTTTCTCTAGCCAACACTTAGCCAAAATAGGCCTCAACCTTCCTCCTATTTCCTTATGCAATCATTGAGGAAAATAGATCCTAAAAAACAAGAGAATTCCCAATTTCCTTATGCAAATATGGAAGGAATTGATCACCTCCTCCAATGAAAAACATGTACACTCAAGTAGTATACAATTGAGAATTACAATGTGTCTTTTCCTCCACCTAAACTAGGAAATTCGAATTGCATGCATGACTAGGGATATTGTTAGTAAATTGATCAGTTAACAAAGAGATCAATGAGTTAACAATAATTACTACTACTAGAGCTCGAATAACTGAGTTTAACTAACAATAAATCCTAGTAACTCTATTTTATACTAGTGCCCGAATAACTGAGTTTAACTAACAATAAATCCAATAGATTGTTATATTTTATAAATCAACTCATGCACAACTCTACTTCTAACCTACAAATTCAAATTGATTAATTTGACTGAGTGATTTAGCCATGTCACTCATGCTAACTACAACTCAAGTCATCCTGCTAATGTGGAAATTCAAATTTCTCCATTTGATTAAGGCACAATTCAAATGAAGCCTTTTATTTCTACAATTTAACAGGAACTGATGGTCAATATACATTACAACATTATGTCTCAAGGAAGGGTGCAAGGAAAGATTCAAGAACTAAGAGACCAAGTAATACCTTCCAAACACCTAATGCTCAATCATATAGATCATCCATGAGGCAGACATGCATGTGCTCAATATAAGAGATAATTGAACATGGACACCAACACTTCACAATATGAATACATAACATGATATGTTAGTACATGGCCACAAATAAAAACACTATAAAACCATTCCATCAAGAAAGAGATCATAACCACTAGAAAATATAACATGGATCTATGTCATAGTATACATTAAGAGGACATCAAACACAGAGAGGAAGAGTACCCTTGGGTGGTCCTCAAAGTACATAATATGGTAAAATACTCCATCACATCTTGGGATGGATTACATGTAAGAGTGAGATACCCCTAATCCCAAGGCATTCATCTCAACCTCGATGGTATGATTCTACATCATGTGAATAGATGAGTTGATGTTGAGTGTGGTAGAAACCACATGATTACTAATAATTGAGGCATATTGTTAATAAATGCGGGGGAGGCACCAATGATGAAATTGGACTCCAAGGTACCTAACACAATCAACTAAGCGTGAATAAATGAGTTAATATGAAACACTCATGGACTCAATTGATCAACGATCAATAAGGGAAACACATTGTTGATCGTGAGGAAACCTGCCACTAAGGACTATAAGCACCAATGCACTACTAATTTCTAGATCGACCTCCTAGTTAATAATTTTACATTGATAGGAGGATATCCATTGAAGCAAGGATTTGATTTTTCCCCTATCAATTGACACAAAACATCCTAGGAGATTATGTGAATAGATGAAATCATCAAGTAAAATTTTCACAGGGATGGTTGACACAAAAGGTCAATAAGGACTAGATATGACTGATTAAGTCTTAGATTTTGTTGAACATATAGCGGCATGACACAAAATTGACTTGGAAAAATTGATTGATGATCACCATGTGATATCATGCAATAAAACAAGAGGAATTGAATCATGCTACATAATGACTAGAAGAGTAACCATCCATAGGAGTCATTAGAGGAAATTTCAGCCTAAAAGTGCCCATGAAATTTTCATGTCATTTCCATGTCATAATATGTAAACCAATAAAAATCATTTAAATTTAAAAAGAGGTACATGTAAATATTTTGGATGGAAAAGAAGAAAAACTATTTTTTTAGTTGTATTTTTGGCTTATCTCCTTATAGGTTTACTCAAATTTTAAGTGTAGACAGTCGTTGGATGCATAATCAAATTCTAGATCCAACGAGTAGCGATTATGCATACTTTTGAGAACACCATGTTGATGAAAATTGAAGATACATTAAAAAACGTGTTCAACATGATTTTTTAATGTATATTCAATTTTTTTCAATGTGGGTCTTCTAAAAAGTACCCATTATGCATACGTGTTGGATGTGGAATTTAATTCCACATCCAACAAGTTTCTACACTTGAAATTTGAGTAAACCTATAAGGAGATAAGCCAAAAATACAATTAAAAAGGGTAGTTTTATTATTTTCCCTCAAAAATTCATAAATCTAATGATAATTCTTTTCCTTAGGAGTCCATTTTTAGGCTGAAATGTCCTCTAATGACAAGACATATATATGGTACAAATCCTAGGAAAGTTATAACCTAGTTGTAGGATAGTTACACAAACATGTTTGATGTTCAAGGGTGATACAAATGATGTTGCCACTTCTTTAAATGAACTCCAGAATGTATTGTCCCCCTCTTTTTTGTATCTCCTTCATATATTAATGAGCATGAAAGAGAAAACAAGTACGCTCAATAGTGTTTTTTCATTAAAATTTAATGAGTCTTAAAAAGAGATAAAAGGATACTTGACAAGATGTGCTTTTCATGAGATGTTAATGAGCCAAAAAAAAGAGATAAATATGTGCTCGATGAAGTTCCTTCTTTATGGTTTGATGAGCTCATAGAAGAGTTAGTAGTATGCTCAATATCCTTCTCATTGTTTTAACAAATGAGAGAAATGGAGAAGATTCAAATCATCATCTTTTATTTTTTAATGAGCATGAGAAGAACACAAAAGAAGAAAATATTGGATAAATGATTGGTATAAATGGGAAGCATATAGTTCCAAGATGGTGGAACCACCCTAAGGAGGATGAAGTAAAGATGCTAGCAAGGTAAACCCACTCATTGCAATAGTCCCTCTAGAAAGGGTAAAGTCACTGAGCAACATAAAATTATGATATGAATGGAAATAGGTTGTGGTAAGTGAAACAAGGGTAAAAAATAGTATAGTAGTAGGCATAATACATTAGTATTCATGGGCATCAATGATAAAAAAGTAACAAAAAGGATATATGGATCTTCCTTGGGATATGGTCAAAATCTAAGAAGAAGAGATAAATGAGGCTCAATTTCAAGTCATTTAATGTCTATAGGAGGAATATGAGGCCTAAAATTTTTTATCATGGACACCAAAACATTAATCAAGTGTTATTCTAGGGCATCCATGAAGGGAATGCTCTACCACTAGAATTATGATGTGCAAATAAACAGAGGGTAATGTTTCAACTTGGCGAGAATGGACCTAAGGAACAATGAAGGATATAGAGAATCAAAATGCAATGAGAGATGAAGGAAAATACCTTACCATACATGCCAAGGTCAAGAAAATGCACTTAATATCTAATGGATTTGTAGCACACTAAGGTTCCCATCAGGTAAAATTGTTCCAAAAATAAACTAAGGCTCCAACAAATTTTAGTAACCATGGAAATTTATAAAGTTTTGGCATGAAATCATTAAAATATGGATAAAAAATAAGGAGATGTGTTAGAAATTAGGATAAAAACACCTTAATCACATTCTTACCCATGGTAAAAATACCTTCCAAGGAAAAAAAAGGGGTCATTTGTGTATGTAATTTTGAAGGTTTTAAACCCTTAGGGTTAGCTCAATTGATTGAGTTCTTGTCACTAAATCACCTCTCTAATGGGAGGTCATGGGATCAATTATCCTCTATACACTTGGGGTTAGGCTCTGCTAATAAGCCGACGGGATATGACCCATTCAGGTCGATCTGCCTAGATATTTCCTCAAAGAAGGAAAAAATGAAGGTTTTACCCAAATTTGGAGAAAACCTACTCCTCATTAATATTCTAATGTAGATCCTAGGAGATCAAGGCTACCAATCAACATTCCATCTTTTCTAATGTAGTCCTTGTGCCCTCCCATTCCTTTTGATGTATTTTTTAGTAATTTTCCTTAATAAATGGGCTTGTACTAAACCCTTTTGAGGATGAGAACATTATCACTCCTCCTCATTCCATAAGGGGTGATGATGAGGTCCCTGTCACCCTATATTTGACCTTAAGCAAGATATTATCACTTTGTATATACATGGATAGGGTAATGAATCATTAGAGAATTTTGAGGTAAAAAATGGGCCTCAAAACATAAATTTACAACAAAAATCAACATTATAAGAACCTATAGGATGCAATATGATTATGTCAATCATGGGGGATGATTCACCATTTTTGGAATAAAAAGATAAAAAGATAATAAAATTAAATAAAATTTAAAAAATTACGTTTTCAACTTGTATTTTCAAGTAATCTCCCTACGATTTTACTCATATTTCGAGTAGGAGCACTCATTGGATGCAGAATTTAATTTTGCATCTCAGTACCCATGTTGACTACTTTTGATTGACCCATCGGTACTCCATAGAAAGTATGAAACATGGGTACTCCTTGGACGTAAAATTAAATTATGCATTCAACAAGTGCTACCACTCGAAATTTGAGTAAAATCATAGGGAGATAGGTTGAGAAAATAAATTTTTTTTTTTTTTCCTCCAAAACTTTATGAGCTAATTTAATATTATTTTATTATTTCCACTATTATTTTATAATATTCCTTCAAAGGTCCATTTTCAACCTCAAAAAATCTCTAAGGAATAATTTTTTTTATCTACTCATGTGGTTATATTTTTCTTAGAGAATTATTATGGAGGGTCAAAATACTAATGTTTTCATGTGTGATTGATATGTGATCCCAAAAATGATTGAGTGGAAGGATAAATAACATGAATAAGATGGTATAATATTCTTGCAACACCCTCCCACCTTGTGAACATTACATACATGTGGCCTCCTAAATTTTTTTAGGACACAAAACACGAAAAATCTAGGTAGCTCTTCTATGGAGGCTTGTGCAAATGGGGGATCCAACAACCCAATGGTTTATGGTGCAATACCAAACCCTTACCTTTTATGTATTACATATTTACTTCCTAATTGGGTTATCAAGGTGGTTAGCCCCAATGGTAGGCATAGGAGAAAGACGAACTAGAGAGGAGAATGTGGATGAGTATGTGGCATGTTATTATAGAGAAAAGGCCCATAAAACAAGTTTTAATATCCTAATAAAGGTGGTTATATACCCAACCGTTCACAACATTCTTGTAGTTTTTAACGCTCTACATAAATTACCAGAAAATGAATTCTTAAAATAGAAAATATATAATGGCAAGAGCATAAAACATAAAACAAATATACACGTATATTTTCCCCTGGATCCCAAAACCGGGAATTCCAGATTGATTTTTCATTATGTTCCTTTCAATGTTACAATACATATATATAAGTGTCAAATCATTCATAAACCCCAATCCATTAACCTTGGATTAGAACATAATCTTATTTCCCTTGAACAGATCTACAAAATACCATGGGCAGAAAACCATCGTGCCCAAAACCATGTTCAAAACCCATGCACAAAACCATAAGTAGCACCACCCACCTATTATAGGGCCCAAAAAAAAAAAATCAGAGCATTTCTTCGAGCCCCATGTAGGGGGGCTACTTTCCCCCTACAAAACCCCTGACACGGGGGGCTACTGCCCCCCCTATGACCCCCCTATTGTGGCTGACGCAACGAATAGGGGGTACTATCGCCCCCCCTATGACCCCCCCTTACGTACAACTAATCATGGAAAGAATATAGCACACACCCACACCCAACAATTATATTTATAGTTACCCATATTGTAGGTTCGATAAGGCCCAACTTGGCATCTAAAGCACAAGTGAACATAGCGATGAGGTGTTTTTAGCCTACATTGACTGGTGTGTAGAATTGCTCAATAATATGTAATAGTATCTTACAAAATGTACAATTTGGAATAAATTCTTTGTATATGGAGGCATCTTAGTTTCATTTTTCATTAGTAGGGTTCCTTTGATGTGGCCATGAGTGACTACACCATATCCTGGTATTGCATGCTCAAATTGGCATCTTTTTTACACCCATCTGATACAGTTTTTACTATTATTTTTCCCTATTATGCCATATTTCATCACTTTCCATTCAAAAACACATATTTTTGACAAAGGTATGATTGTCACCTCAATATTCCATTTCTATGCCTATTCGTATTCATTATTGGGAAATTTTTATCTTTCTATACTGACCAGGGTAGATAAGGAATAATAACATGCATACACTTATCGACAGTTGTCATAAATTTTATTGTTGCAACTCCAAACGTGCTACAGTCGATGTTGCAACACTTCATGTCGTCACTACAACTCTTGTTATGGCTCGTTGCTACAACTCTCACATTTGTTTGTGGTTGCAACTCCAATATTATTCCCATTGTTGCAACTCCAGATCAACAATGTTTCAACTCTTTTACAATTGTTCCAGTTTTATAATCAAATGAATAATTGTTACCTCGGGATTGATCAAACATATAATAACTAGTTTCCTCAAAAATGAAAGTGACAGGAGAAAGTAGGTGATTGGGAAAGAACATGACTCACTTACCACATGTTTTACAACTGATAAAGTCAAAATTAACCTTATTTCTTCCCATTTTTGGGAAAACAATGTATCGGGATGGAATAGCCTTATTCTCATGGTTATCCATCCTTCTCAATTTATTCATTTAGATAGATTTTAATTTGTATAAAGGAGAGAGGAAGGATTTAATAATGTATTAGGATGATTATAGAGAGATATTAGCAAGGAGAAAGAAAGATTTATTGAAGCTTCATTTCTGTTATAATTTAAAGTTCGATTTTCTTCTTGAATGGTGTGGTGAGAATTTGCATTTACCTACCTTGTTAACCAATTTCCAGCCTAAGGAGGTAGGGCCCCCTCCTTAATCAGGAATTGTTGATATTAGTAGATAGTTATAGCTCTACAGTTTCTTTTTAATTATTTTTTCAAAGTGATGCAATTCCATTAGTTTACATTGCTACAATTACATTAGTTTACATTGTTGTAATCCATTATTTTATGTTGTCGCAATTCCTTTAGATTATAACGTTATTATATTACATTAAACTTTGCTATAACTTGCAATTTTACACTTCTTTAGTTTGGAACTAACCTTTGATACTCTATTTTCAAGATGTAATCAGATTGTTTGATGGTTTGATTCACAACAACTGAGTTATATTTTGTTTCTTTCATAAGCAAAGGAGTGAATTGATAGCTTATATTTCATTGCATTTCATCATAACTACAATTTCAACTCTATTACATCATACAATATTACTCTCTCACTTCAGCAAGTCACTTTTTGTTTTATATGTGATTTATTTTCTTCTCGAGTGAATTTACTTTCTTGCAATTTAGATTAGAAGTGTGTCCTTTACATTTCTTCAAAGTGTGGATTGGATCGTCAGCTTGTTCATAAATTAGATGGTGACTTGATGATGCATTATAAACCTTGAACTATGATCGTTGTCTAGATACTACAATTGCATTTACATGAGCAAAATTGTACTAAACATATATAGTGCATGAAAATTAATAACTTTCTGTACAAATTTTGGATTGAAAATTAAACAAAATCCCTTCCATTGTTTGATAAGAAATTCAAGGATAGTTGAAAAGCCTATTATTTTTAGCATGATTCCGAGGGAACCATCACTAGTACAGTTGTTATTGTGTTGTATTTCTTTCTAGGATGAATTGACTTTATTTTATATATTTGAAGAAGGATTTGTTAAATGCCAAGAAGTAGGGATCAATAAGGTAGATTTATTAGTACTTTGAAAAAATTCCTTAAAACTAACATTGCAAGGACATCTTAAAACTAACACTTAGAGCCATATCCCTTGCTAAATTAAAACACAAAAATTCTTCCCTAGAGTCAAAGACTGTACAAGGTCATGAGAAATCAGAAAAATCCCCCTAAATATTTGATCAAAGAAAAATACTACTCCAGATAAATTCTCAGAAAAAGAGGACAAGGAAATGGAACAAGAGGATGTCAAGGATGGGAATTATGCTTTCATATTTCCATTACTATAGACAAATGCAGAGACTAAAATGAAAAACATCCCTCCCTCTAATCTCCCTAATTTCCATGGTCTATCACAAGATGACCTTGACACCTTTTTTATGAATTTGATGTACTCTTATGAAGTTATGGTTACATGATCGAATGCTAAAAAACTAAAATTATTCCCTGCCACACTCAAGGATCGAATGATACACTGGTTCATGAACCTTAGTAAAGGCATCATAAGATCATGGAATCAAATGAAGTAGAAGGTTTTGGAAAAGTATCAAGACTATTACAAGGATAAGGAAATAAAGGAGTAAGTATTACAAAGCTACCAGATGAGGACTAAATCCTTGAGGTCTATGTAAAAATATTCAAATACAACTTGTATAGATCAAAACGATAAAAATCAGGATCTTGAAAAAATACATGTTTTATTGCTGAGAGGAATATGAGATGAATGCATGGAACTCCTCAACCTGATGGTGTAGGAGACATTTCCCAATAACCATATGATGTTATTATGGAACTTTTTCATAGATATCCATGTGGAACAACAAAAACAAGCAAAGGCACATTAAATGTATTGGCAAGGACTAGTAGGATTGTAGGGAACATAATTACCATAGATGAAATAGGAAACATGTTAGAAGACTTTAAAAAAAACATATTGAGTTATGTAAGCTCCCAGTTGGATATTATGCAGATGAAGATAAAGAGGGAAGAGGTATATCTAGGCTTAGCTATCTTCTTCCCAAAATGTAGAAGGAAACACCCATTGAAGGAATGTCAGTTGGACCAAGTCGATATTTGTGAAATATGCAATAAATATCATGCTACCACTAGTGTTCCTTCTCTATCAAGCTTAAAATTTATATATCAAGAAGCAAAGGAACTTGAATAGTTGTGATTTGATACACAAAAATGACGATGCTAGTAAAAACCACAACGTATGATCCAAAGCACATCTTAATGTTTTAATTATTATTGGACTAATCCTACTTTCCAATATTCCTCTCAATAGTGATGTCTACCTTCTCATGGCATGGATTGATCCTATTGACCCTCAACAACTTTGGAAACAAGGGTAGAGAGGCCCTGCGGATGGAGGCCCCCAATAGGGTTGTATACAACCACTGGTATGCAAATCATTCCACCTCCTCAATTACAGGAATCCACATATGTTCCTCTATGACCAAAATTTCCCCCTATATCTAACCCCGATAATAGTATACCAAATCAACCAGTTGAATATGTTAGGCTCACAGCCTACCCTACCTCTTTCATGGACTGTGACAATATTCATCTAAAATCTAGGAATGCATTGACCCGAGAGAATCATCTTATGCATATTGAATATTTCAATGAGGAAACTCTAAATGAATAACTTGAGCAAGAACTATCTCCTAAACTTTGAGAACTAAAAATGTAGGCCTTAAAATCCAAAATCCACCTTACCTCGAAGGAATTTGATTTCTTAGGAAAACTCAAAAATGTGTATCTTACAATCCCACTTTTTCAAGCTATCGAAATATGTATCTACTTTCAAAAGCGGTAAGGGAATTTTTTTGAGGAGGCCTGGATGAAGATAAAGAGATCCCCAAACCATCCATGTCTTTGGTAAATTATTATATTTGATGACGAGGGGATTCCTCACTGCAAAATACTTTGATTTGGTTAGCCTAGTGGTTGTGCAATCCAATAACAACCTTATCTCAAAAACGATAACCGAATTACGTGGTGTTATAAATGTTATGATGTGAGAAACCATGCAAGCCTTAGGACTCTCTGGCCTAAGAAAAACCCACACCATACTTCAACTCACTGATAGGTCAACGGAAAAACCAAATGGAATTCTGGAGGATGTAGTGATATCCATAGAATCATGGGAGTATCTCA
Organism: Pinus albicaulis; assembly: GCA_034641835.2. Taxonomy (NCBI): domain Eukaryota; kingdom Viridiplantae; phylum Streptophyta; class Pinopsida; order Pinales; family Pinaceae; genus Pinus; species Pinus albicaulis. The sequence continues at coordinate 15,454 of JAXQQM020069230.1, forward strand.
CTAATTTTATGGTCCTCCAACAAAAATTCTCCCTAGGGGTTATACCTACTCATCCTTGGATGACCATGACTACCCACTACAAATGCATACATTGGTAGCAGATCTAGGAGTATGAAAATCTCCCATGGTACGTCCACCAAACATATAACCTTATATCCTCCTTCCAATCCTATTATAGACCTTGAAACACCTTTTTGGGAAGATGGAGAAGGAATTGTCAAAGAGGAAGTAGTCCATCGGGATTTCTCTATTGATCAGTATCTCATTATCAAAGAAAATAATAAGGACAAATAAATAAATGATTTCACTGCTTTCTCTTCCTCTTCCTCCAACACACATGTTATTGAATACTTTCTACATTAATAAACCTAGAATTCTCTTACCTCAGTAGATGATTCATATTTAGAACAAAATTCCATAGAAAAATAAAAATAAAATTCTACCATAGAGACCATCGAAATTAGCACTAAATTTTTTTTAAACATAAACAAGTGGTTGACAGAACAATAAAGAGAAAATATTGTTAATGTATTTCAAAGGAACAATGATGGATTCATTTGGGACTACTCCAATATGAAGGGGATACATCCCGATTTATGTAATAATCATATATATCTCGAGGAAGGATCGATACCCATCCACCAACCCCAACACTAGATGATTCCAGCATTGAGTAACATAGTCAAGGAGGAACTACATAAATTAATGGTAGTTTATTTTATTTATTTTATTTCTAACAATTAGTGGGTCTCCCCTTTAGTTGTTGTACCTAAAAATAATTGAAAATAGATAATTTGTGTGGACTATAGATATCTCAACAAGGAAACACAAAAATACCATTTCCCACTTCCTTTTATTGACCAAGTCCTAGATACCCTAGCAAGGAAGAAATATTGTTTTCTTTCCTCGATGGATTTAATGGTTATAAATATATTTGAATTTCACTTGAGGACCAAGACAAGACTGCATTCACTTGTCCATGGGGAATGTTCACCTACCATTTTCTAGCATTTGAATTGTATAATGGTCCACCCACCTTCCAAAGTGGGTAATAGGTATATTTTCTCAATTAATTTATGATTTTGTGGAAATATATATGGACTATCTTATGAAATATGGTGATGAATTTAATGAATAACTAGCTAACTTGGAAAATACATTATTAAGGTGTAAAGAAACTAATGTCTCCCTCAGAAATATAAAATGTGCAATATTGTTGACTAATGGCATCATTTAGGGGCATTGTATTTATACTAAAGGTATTCAAGTGGATTTAGTAGAAATATAGGTAATCTTAAACTTTCTAACTCACAAAAGGAGGTACGAAGCTTCTTGGTACATGCTAGTTATTATAGACATTTCAATAAATAAAAAAATCATAAACTACCCATCAATTATTTTCTTTATTTTACAAAAATGTTGAGTTTGTATGGACAAGTGATTGTCAAGATGAATTTGAAGAACTAAATTCTAAAGTTTCTCGAGCTCCTAGGCCAAAATTGTCAAAAAACCATTTTCTACAACATCTGCTTTCGATAACGGAGGTTTTGATGAAGCTTCTAATGGAATTTCAACGCAATTAAAAAAATTGGGCGATTGAAGGTACACGTATTAGGTGTCAACGCATCGGTACATGCATCAGGTGTCAACACACCAGTGTGTTGTATTGTGAACGCACTGGTACTGTAAACATACCAAGCACTGGGATGGGAAACAAATTTTGGACGCCCTGTGGCATTTACCAATGACCTGGTGTGTGTCAGCCAGCAAGTCACACTGAGTCGTTAAGTGTAAAACCACACTGGGTTGTCTAGGTGATAAACACATCGAGCCGTTAAGTTATAAAAACGCACCAGCGCATAAAGACAAACCGCACCGATGCATGCAACGCCTATCAGATCGCCCGGGTGGTAGTCATCAATAAAGCGCACCAGGCATTCTAATTGGTTTTGGTATTTGTGCGGTGCCCATAGGTCATAGAAATGCATCGGTGCGGATTATCATATAAACGCACCGGTATCGGTGTTCATTTTGTATTTTTTAGAAACATCGATCTATAAAAATGAAATTATTGTGATTTTTCAAAATTCATTATTCATCAAAAGTTGACACATATCTTATAACAATATTCATATCAATTAAATTTTTATTAGTGCATTTGAATGTGATGTTTGGATTAATTTGTTATATCATATCATCATATTTCGCATCTCTTCATTATAATATTTAATCATCCATATATTTAATCAGTGGTGTAACATTTCACAGCAAAAATGGAGAACACAATAGAATAAATTAAAACGTATTATATGTGTGTGTGTGTGTGTGTGTGTGTGAATAAGACACTCTTTGTCATACAAAATGGGACAGTTATTGGTATCCCTGTGTCTTTAAATTGGGGCACTATGTCCATTACATTAAATAAAATTTTTGATTTCACAGACAAATATTTCAAAAAATACAACACCTTGCTTTGATATCCAAACATATTGATCATCATTCTTCGTTGGAACTGTTGTCACTGCTTGAGCTACTTCCATGACTTTGGTTATTTTGAGGAATGTTTTGTTCACTGTGTTGATTGTTTTATTCTTCTTCAAGTTCCATCTACAAATATTAAAAAAAATTGTAATGAATGTATATACATTAGTGAGAATAATGAAAATTGCATAATTAAATAATCTACATCAATGTAAATCAAAAAGAAATGTACCATATCAAGAATTGACTCATGAAATATACACATCATTTCAAAACCAAATTTGTTGGCGCGGTTCCATACTTTGTTTCCTGCAAGTTTTATACCCCATAAAAAATCATATATTTAATCTAAAAGTTTCTTTTGTTCTATTAATTATAGACGACGCTAAGTAAAACAAGATATATTCTTACAAATTCCACAATTAATTTTTGATATGCCAACATATACTAACAACCCATATTTAACCCAATCTCAATCAATTTTGTTGATGGTTCGTCTTTGTATGTTAGCACCTATTTGAAGAGATTCAATGATTATTGTTGTAAAACAACTTAAAATATACAAAAACGCAATCTAGTTAAGTTGTTATAAGGAAGTAACAATTACTCACAAACATAGATATCATCCCTTTTCTTCCTTGTCGTCCTGTTTTATGTGCCGAATGGGTTCCATTTTATTTTATTTTTTGCAAGAAAATACTTGAAAATTAATATTTAATGTTAAATTGTTTATTTATTGTACCTAATTGAAAAATTCAATGATTACATATTACATTTGAAGCACGCTGTTGTTGAGATGGCTCCTCGTGTGATGCAATTATGTCCATTTCTTTAACCATCTACTTGTACACCTTTCTGGACATTCCGACTGGCATATTTATGATATCAGCTCGTTCATCCTTTGAGATTTTCACAATCTTCCTTAAAATGTAACATGACAATAAACTATTTGAATTTTATATTGATATATGAAAATAAAATATAACAAAACTGATATTTATAAATGATTTCTTTTTAGTAATATATACATATAATTCTAGAAAAACATTTAAAGGAATATTACTTTTTCAATCCTTCTTTTTTTTGTTTTACGTTTTTTCTATTAAAATTCTGACATGTCTCATTGACCAATTCTTTGGAAACTCATATTGCAGTTTAAATAAAATTTAATTCTTGGAATCATTGGATTGATTTTTGTATTGTAAGTGGAAAGAACATCTATACATTCGTTCCACTAGATCCCTCCAAGTTTTGTAAAAGTTTTCCCCCCTTTCTTTAACCTCCAGCACCACTCCAGATGAGGTAAGGAGCAATTCATTTTCATCTGCATGTTCTATATTTTTTATTTTCTTAGAACAAAATTCCTTTTCTTCGTTGTTGGTCTCTGTAGAACATTAAACATATGTGAATTAATCAATTGTTTGAAACATCTTATCTAATATTTTTAAGTATATTATTAATGAAAATTCAAAAAAGAAACTCATATTGGATCGATAGTATTTTTTCATTCACCTGATTCATACTTCTGCAATTTTTCCATCAAGCTTTTACGCTCGTCTGGTCTTAGATAAGAAATAATCTTATTGAGCTTCATCATTTTGTGGCTCTGCATGATAGAAAGTAAACAATACATATTAGTTAAACTTACATATAGTTCAAAAATAATAATTTTGTAAATAATTTACAAAGAAATTGACTTTTTTTATTTTCTCGATGTGCTATCAGTATTTTTGTTATTTGATCTCTTGTTAGCCATTTCTTTATCAATATGAAACCTATACCATATCATTCATTAATATATTTTATAGCTAAATCACATACTTTTCAAGTAAAAAAAAAAATCAATAGAACGGTGTGCCTTTCAAAAAGTACGCACTGAAGGCGATGAAGTAGGTTCTTATAAATGCACCGCCAAAACAGTAGAAACATCGTACGGTGTTCTCTGCCTAGAAGGAGACCCGGTGTGGTATATGTTAACCGGTGCACCAATTAACACAAACATAAATTAATCAAAAAAAAAATTATCAAACAGTGTTTTTTTGTCAGTACGCGCTCAGTGTTGTGCGCTATACTACAATAGCGCACCGATGTGCTATTTTAAATAGGGCACATCGATTAAAAAAAATTGTTTTTTTTTAAATCATGCAAGGACTGACATGGATTGGGATCTGACTCAGTAAGTTGTCTTACAGGTTATATGTCACATATATATATATATATATATATATATATATATATATATATATAGCAACACAAACCCTATAAATCTAAAATGAAAAGCCCTAACTGTGAAGTCACAGAAAGAAGAAGAAGCAAGGGTTTAACGTAAGATGATTTTTTTTTGTTTTTTTTTTTCTGAAAATGCACAGTAAAATTTAAAATTTTTACTATGCATTTATTAAATCCAACAGAAACTATAAAACAAAAATTATTACAGTAAAATTTCACAATTTTACTATACTACAGAGTTTTTGTGTGAATCACGAGATGTTTCAAATTTTGATTCTTTGAATAGTGTTGTTGTTCGAAATTATGTTGCTACTCCATAGTGCTCTCGTGCTCTCTTGATCCAGGTATGTCTCTCGTGCAAATCCCTCCCTAATTTTTTTTGCAAAAATAATGAAATAATGAATAGATTTTACTATTTAAAGAACTTTTTTATGAAATTAGATTTCCGAAAATAATTTTCCGCCCATTTTTCAATTTATCGCTTTTTTTTTTCACTTAAAAAAAAATAAGTTGTGCTTTTTTTATTTCTGGATATTCAGTGTGTTTTTTAACTAACCGCACCAGAGTGTCAGTTAATAACACTGCACTGGTGCACAATAACTAAAATGCACTAGTACGGTTAGCTGTACATTAACACCGATAACAATAAGTTCATTTTTAAGGCACTGAAATTACTTTTAGGTATGTACATCAAAATTTATTGTTGATTTTGCTCAAATGTAGGGAGAAAATCTCATAATTATATCAAATGTACAATTCTTCAAAATCCAGCTCATTCCATAATATTTCTCAAAGTCCATCACGGATTTCTCCCTATCCATCTCCAGACGTAATATTTACTTCATAATTTATTTATATTTTCATTATCTAATTGAATTTATTTATTTTATCCATGTAAATGAGTTAAATAAAATTAATGTATATAAATTTGTAGGTTCATGCAGATTCATAATCAAGTTCAGGTGCACAAAATATTCAAATAGCTCCAAAACGTCGGAAGCTCTTATCAGGAGAATCATACCACAAGGCGCATTTGGTAGATGAAAATGGACATCCGCTTAACCCTGCCAATTGTAACATTGCGTCTTCTAGATAAAATCCTGGGAAAATGATGGTAATAATAATTTTTTGGTATATTAATGTAATTATTTCAACGTCAAACCAATTAATCATGCATTTTCGACATGCTTACTAATTGATATCATCGATTTTGTACTAATCATGTTCAAATATATTTTTTGAAATTATTAGGATTCTAGTGATGATGAGCGACCTACCTACCATTTTCCGTTGTACCACACGACAATTTCAAATCAAGAGAAGGCTGAATTAAGAGAAAAACTCGGAGAGGAATGATACCAAGAATGGTTGAATCAACCACCTATTCAATTCCCACTACGTCCAGATTCGCCAATTAGGAAGGACTACAAAAATAGTAGTTCTTCACAAGTTGGCAATGGAGGCAATCAAATAGAGGTTGGTATGGATGATTACGTAAGGGATACGATTTCCATGGAGACAAAGGTGTTAGATTCATTCTAGAACGATGATCAGCTAGGGGATGATGCTCATATCGCTAATACCTTTTTCGAAAGTCTTAAATTTGCTTCCACCACCCCTCTCTTTGGACCTGGAAGTCAGTCAAAGTCTACCCAGTTGGGGACAACGATGTCACTGTAAAACTTGAAAGCAAAGTTTGGCTTTTCAAATGCATGTTTCTCGAAAATTTTGAGGTAATTGACCATCAAGTCCTCCCTTATATTTTGAGAAATATAATCACACAATGAACATTACGAATGGTCAATTTTATGAACGTGAATAATTATTATCGGCATTAATGTACATTTAATATTGTCCATGACCAACTATAGGTTATTCAAAGATAATGTTCTTGCGAGTGATAATGTCTTGACCGGTAGTTGCGAAGAGGCAAATAAATTGTTTAAAATATTGGGTGTTGAGTACATATCATATCATGCATGTCCAAATGATTGTATTCTATACAGAGGAGAATATGAAAAAAAAGAGATATGTCTGAAATGTGGGCATGACAGGTATGATAAATCAAAAAAGAAAGGTAAATCATGTGCTCCTCCCTTTAAGATATTGAGGCACATGCCTATAATCCCAAGGATTCAAAGGCTCTTTCATTGCAAAGAATTAGCTATGTTGTAGGGATGGCATGCCTCACACAGAAGTGAGCGGGGAGTTATGTGAATCCCAATAGATTCAATGGCCATGAATCATATAGAGGATACATGCCACGAAAAATTCAAGGATGAAGTACAAAGTATATGACTCAGCATAGCCATGGATGGCATCAACCCTTATTCCCTCCAGAACACCAACTATTATGTTTGGCCTGTAGTAGTGATCAATAAAAATATCCCCCATGGTTGTCTGTGAATAATGAAAATCTTATGTTGGCTCTCATAGTCCCTGGTAGAAGACAAGTGAAGAATATGGATGTCTACTTACAACCACTGGTAGATGAATTGAAGGAATTATGGGATGGGATAAATGTAAACGATGTATCAAGACCCATCGCAACAAAGATGAGTTTTACATTGTATGGCATATGTTCTTACATGACACATTATTATCCAGGCTTAGGATTTTTCTCTGGTAAATTACATGTTTATTGATTTGTTTATATAGCTAACAATATTCTTTTGAATATTAGTTATTTAATTCGTTGTAATTGTTTTGATATTCATGATATTCTTTAGCATGCCATGCATATTGTATACAATAATTTGGCAGGTCTTGTAACAAAAGGGTATTTTGGATGTAATTGTTGTGGACCTTCTCTAAAATCTAGATGGTCCAACGACCTGCGAAAGTCAGTGTATGACTCCTCCAGGGTATTCCTCCCAGAAGAACACCCTTACAAAAGAGCAACATCCGCTTTCAATGGTAAACAAGAGAGAACCCAAAGGCCTCCAATAAAGACAAAAATTGAATGGCTTAGAGCATATGAGAGAGAGAGAAAGAGAAGGAGTTCATCGAAATGTTCGATTCAAATGGGGAGCCTATGTTTGATGATCCAAAATTCTTCGACACCTATGTTGAGAAATTTCCCATTGGGATGAACAGGAAATCTATCTTTTATAACCTCCCATATTGGGAGCATATTAAGATTACCCACTTATTAGACCCCATGCATATATTTAAAAATGTTTCATCTTATTTATGGAGGCACATATCATCGAAACAAAGTGACACATTTGCTTTTAGGAAAGATCTTATTACTTCAAAAACTAAAAAGAAACATTGGCTAAGATGATTAGAAAGTACACGATCAGAGGCATGCAATGGTCCCTCTAATTGGTATTTCAAAGAAGCTGATGTCTCATGGATTTTAAAAAAATATGATCTTTCTTTGGCAAAGGAAGTTATAATGGTGTGAGGGTGCCATCTTCATATGGGTCTTCACTATGGTGCTGCTTCACAGTGGATGACCATTTGTCGAGGTTGAAATTTCATGATGATCCAGGTGGATATTGGTGGCCACCCACCTATTCCATTTGGACCCCCACCATAGGTTCTTTTAGTTTTTCACTTTCAGCACATCTTACTATTTTTAGCAGGTTTTCAGGTCCTAAACTTCTGGAGCCATTTTGAGGCCCTAATGATATAGGTGGATATTGGTGGCCACACAACTATTCCATTTGAACCCCCAAATCAGTGCTTTTATTTTTTTAGTTTCAGCACAACTTACTATTTTTAGTAGTTTTTCGGGTCTTGAACTTCCAGAGTCGTTTTAAGGACCTAAATGACGTTTTTTGGGAAAAATGAGAGCAACATGGGTCTATATATCAATTTTTCTCACTCAAAATTTGTAGTCGGATAGATCTTTCTAATGAGATATCGAGCGCGTCAAACGAAGATCGTATGCCAAAGTTACGTCCCCGAGAAGATTGATGTACCAATTTACCCAAACATGGCCCACAGTTTTGGCGCTCCAACTCCTAGGGTTAGGTTTTTGGATGTTTAGAATTTTTTCATTATTTCTCAACGATAAATAGTCCTTCGAGCCTCATTGTAACAAAATTAAAAGGCATATAGCCGCCACATATCTTCTCATAGATACGCTACCAACGCCCTAGCTAATTTATTTCCATTATGTCTGTAAGCATATTTCTGTTATTTGATATTAATGGAATAAAATATTATTTCCACTGCATCTTTATGTTTATGGTTATATGTGTATTTTGTTCTGTTCCTGCATAAATCTGGATCAGTGGTATCATAGCGGTCTGCTCTTTCCCTCTTTTTATACACTGTCTCCACAGCAGGGGTGAAGGTGCAAAGTTCAGGGCTACAATCCAGTTCGGACTAGCAGATCAACCTCCTGACAGTCATGATGGTTGCCCACCAATGGCACATCTACATCTAGTAGCCACTTTGGAGGCACCTCTCCTTTCAAGGTACAAGTCAAATTTGATATTCCTATATTTGAAGGCCAGATAGATGCAGACGATGTAGATAGATGGTTTAATTTTCTAGAAGGGTATTTCTCGGTCCATGATTTCTCCAACCGAAAAAATATTATTTTTTCACTCCTCAAAGCCTTCCCCCATGTCAAAGACTTGTGGGAAACCTACTGCGAGCAAAAGGACGATAGGGAACCCTCTCTATTCTTGGTCACACCCACTTGGAATTCATTCTGAGGCGGCATCAAGGAACAATATTACCCTGTGGGGAGCTATGAGGACAAGTACATCCAATGGACCATGCTGCGACAGCAAAGGGATCAAAATGTGCACAAACTGATGAATGTGTTCCATACCCTACGCACAAAGTTGGGTATTAAAGATTCATACTAACATATGGTGCTCAAGTACCACAGTTGTCTACATAGATACATTCAGGAGGAAATGGAGTTCCTCGACATGACATCGCTTGGCACGACATATCGTTATTCTGCCAAGATCGAGAAAAAATTTAAACAGAAGAAGCGAGACTTTGGATCCGCGAATCCAAAGCCAGGGAAAGGCGCCCTAGAACCGCAGAACAAGGGGTAAGGCAAAGTGTGGCGACTCAAAAAAACACCACAAATCCAAATAAGAACACAGGGAAGTGTGAATTTCATAACAACCCCACTCACAGCACAAACGTGTGTCGGGCCAAATAGTTGTTGGTGGCCGAACTAAAGGCACCTGAATTAGATGCATGTTCTGATCCTGATTTAGAACCAGAGAAGGGAAATGAAAAAGGGAAGCATATCATTGATGCGGATCCCAGTGCTATTGTTTCCACTAGTAAGATCCATCGGGAGGATCCCGAGGATCCAGAGGAGGGGGAGCGCCTCTTCCATTCGCATATGTGGGTGAAGGGTTCTCCACTGCAATTCCTTATCAATAGCGAAAGCCAAAAGAACCCCATTTCAGCATAGGTCATGAAGCAGCTCGGCCTACGGACCATAGCACACCCACATCCATATACCATTAGGTGGCTTCATGAAGGAAGAGATCTTCGTGTCTGCCAGCAGTTTCGCCTTCCGTACATCATCAAGCCATTCATAGATTAGATATTGTGTGATGTTTATCCTCTTGATGTGTCTGATGTATTATTGGGCCAACCATAGTTGTGGAGGTGACATGCTATGTGTGAGTCTAGGCCTCGTGTTGCTATTATTACTTTGGGAAATAACTTGTACAAGATATCAAAGATAGTACTGCCTCATGCCATCTCTTTGACTACTGCAAAACAATGCAGTAAGATTGTTTCCCAAACTAGGAAATATATTTGCATTAAAATTCTCCCACAAGGAAAGAAGGATATCGTGGCCACAGCCTCGAAACAGTGCTCCCCTGGATGCCAGCAGTAGATGGACAAAGGCACGAAGGAATACAAGGACATTTTCTCCTCACCCACAGAGGTTCCTCTACATTGTCCGATCAAGAACTCTATTGATCTGACCTAGGCGTACCATCGCCTGATATTTCCATACCTCATGTGACCACATAGAAATAATCCACACATGTACTGTATGAGGATGATAAAGAAACCAAATTTACTGAACTCATCCAGCATGTTCGCCCGCGGGTCCATGACATCTTCGACAAATCCAATACCTAGTTCAACAGAATTTGCCTCATCTCATGGAGGATTTCAACGCAATGGGGACCATTTCTTCCTAAGGGGGGAGGAATGATCCAGGTGAATATTGGTGGCCACCCACCTATCCCATTTTTACCCCCACCATCGGTTCTTTCATTTTTTCACTTTCAGCATAACTTACTATTTTGAGAAAGTTCTCAAGTCTTGAACTTCCAGAGCCGTTTTGATGCCCTAATGATCCAGGTGGATATCGGTGGCCACCCACCTATTCCATTTGAACCCCCATCATCAGTTCTTTCATTTTTCAGTTTCAGCACAACTTACTATTTTTAGCAGTTTTTCGGGTCCTGAACTTCCAGAACCGTTTTGAGGCCCTAAACGATGTTTTTTGGGAAAACCAGGAGCAACTTAGGTGTATAATCCATATTCGCTCACTCAAAATATGTATTTATTGGATAGATCTTTCTAACAAGGTATTGAGTGCATCAAACAGAGATTGTATGCCAAAGTTATGTCCCTGAGAAGATTGATGTACAAATTTACCCAAACGAGGCCCACGGTTTTGGCACTTCATCTCCTAGGGTTAGGTTTTTGGATGTTTAGGGTTTTTTCATTGTTTCTCAACAAAAAATAGGCCTTCCTACCTCATTGTAACATAGTTCGTAGCCCTATAGCCACCACATCTCTTCCCAGAGATACGTTACCAGCACCTTAGCTAGTTTATTTCCATTATGTCTGTAAGCATATTTATGTTATTTGATATTAATGAAATCAAATATTATTTCCCTTGCATATCTATTTTTATGGCTATATGTGTATTTTGTTGCGTTCTTGCATAAATCTGGATCACATGACCATTTTAATATTCTAAGAGTACATATAATGTCAAAAGAATGATTTTATTATTTGTTATATTAATAAATTTTACCCCATGCAGGGATCATAAAACATAACTAATTTTTTATATTATTGCATGTTTTTATAACTTTGCAGTGTCATTATCCTTTATTCGTGCGTGGGTGTGTGAAACATGACTTCCCCCAAGACCTACGATGTGCCATATCTAAATTATTTGCATTTGTACATTGGATCACGCCAAAGGAGATTCATGTGGCTAGCATTCCACAATGGCGTCAAGAGATAGTTGAGATTTTTTGTATGTTTGAGAAGGAACTACCGATGAGTTTCATGGACTTGCAGGTTCATCTTCTAATCTACCTAGTAGATGAGGTTGAATTAGTTGGGGTCGTTTCTTTTCAGTTGATGTTCTTCTTAGAGAGGTACATGAAGAAATTGAAAGGTTTTGTTCAACAAAGGGAAAAACCGAGAGGTCTATGGCAGAGGGATACATATCATATGAGTCTTTCTATTATGCCATTGAGTACATCAACCAGATCGATAATAGACCAGGTGTGGTGATTTGGGACGATGAAATGGATGAAGAAAAAAGAGAAGGGGCGCTGCTCCAAACGAATGGAAAAAGGCGCTTGATAAAGATTAAGCGACTTATAATTTTTTCAAATTTACACAAAGTAAATATTCATGTTGAAATTTTATAGAATGTATATTTTGATCTCATATGTACTACATGTCGGTTTGATTTCATCAGCTAATGCAGAAATTGAATCAATCAATAAATTCGTTCTTTACAATTCTGAAGTGACCCAGCTGTGGGTCACATTTTACGAACAAAAGAGGATGAAATAGAATAGCGACAGAAAATAATTTAGACGGTTGAATGGTAGAAGTGTGCCTTATCTCGATCATTTAAAAGAAAATATGCCAATTATATGCCCCAACAGTTGGGTTGCTGCCCAAGTTCGAGAGAAATATGGTGCAACCGGTCATTACCCGCGTGCTGAAGAGGATGAGCTAAGCGTAGTGATTGGTGCACCCACTCAGTAATAATCTATTTATGTACATTTTAAACTTAATAATGCATCTTTGAAATGTAACATCTATATTTCATATTTTAATAGTTGGGTTATTATAAGACACATGACACTATGATTTTTAATTTTTTTATAGGTGAATTTGCTCCCATCTACGTGGGAAAATGGACACCATTTTCGCACAAAAAATGCCTATGATGGACACATGACACAAGACTGTGGAGTGGAACTCGATTTCGATCAATCTAGTCGAGCTAGCCACCGTGATCAAAACCTCGTACGAGGGACGTTAGGTTACATTAGAAAGATACAAGAGATTATTGAAGTGGATTTCTTTTCTTTCCAATGTGTTATTTTTAGGTGCAAGTGGTGGGACACCTTTGATCGGAGTAATGTAAAGGAATATCACGATAGTAGGTTGATATGTATCAACTCTAGAAATATGTGGGATGAAGCTAAGGAGCCCTATGTTTTCCCCAAACACTAAAACCAGGTGTTTTTTTACCCAAATGTGTTGGATAGGGATTGGTGGTCGTATTGAGACATAACCCTAGATCAAAACATATTTTTGAGAACAACAGTGTTATCATGCCAAGCGAGTTGGAAGATAATGAGGGTGATCATGAGAACCGAGAGTGATATGGTACATGTGTTATTTCATCATTTATACTTTTTAAGATGGGTTTTTATAAAGAAGAGGACTTAACCTTATAACTAAGACTCTCTTTTTTGAAACATTATAATATGTATTTTGAATTAATTGGTTTGCATTATGTTAATGTTAAAATCATTTCACTTGATAATTTGCAATTATGTTGATCTTGAAAACGATGGTGCACTGTATAAGGTTATTTTTTTTATAATGTCAATTCCTAAAATAATACAACTACTTGATTGCTTTAAATGTGTGTGAATGATATCTTCAAAATTTAAACTGTCATTTTTGGTATGTAAGATCATAATAAAATAATGATAATTTTAAACATGAATTTATTTGCATTATTTTCTAAACTTTATTATGTTAAAAAAATTCATATTATTCTAGATTTATTATTTTACAATTATTTATATTCATACAAATTTACAAATTTACAATTATACAATTATGGTAATTTAAAAATATTTACGGTATACATTTTACTTACGGTAGTTATGGTTCAAAATTGATAATTAATTTACAATTTTACAAATTTACAAATTTAAAAATTTTAATAGATTGAATGATGACAATACAATTACAATAAAATTTTACAAGTTCACAATACAATTACAATTTTACAAATATTTTACATACAATTAAAATTACAATTAAAATCACAATTACAATTTTACAATTTTACATACAATTACAATTACAATTACAATTTTACAATTTTACATACAAATACAATTACAATTACAGTTTTACAATTTTACATACAATTACAATTACAATCATTTCACAATACAATTACAATTACAATCAAAATTTTACAAATATTTTACATACAACTACAATTAAAATTAGAATTACAATTACAATTACAATTACAATTTTACAAATATTTTAGATACAATTACAATTACAATTTTACAATTTTACATACAATTAAAATTATAATTTCAATTACAATCATGACATAATATTTAATAAATATCATAATTTAATATTAAAAATAAACATCACGATAATGATAACCATCTTACAAACATCACATTCGACTAAAATATACATTCAAAATCGCTAACATCATCTAATCATCGTGATCATGATCATCTAACAAAACACAAGCATTGTATAACATCATCACAACACAAACATCAAATATATATCTCATGTCAAATAACTGCTATCACATACACTTCTACCTGCAAGCACATTAAATGAACATATTGAACATGACCTAACAATATACACATCATGATGAACACCAACATGTAAATTAAGTACATCAACATGAACATAAAATACATGGACTACACATCATGATGAACACCAACATGTAAATTAAGTACATCAACATGAACATAAAATACATGGACTATATATATATATAACTTTATATAACTGTATAATGTCAAAAATATACAACTGTAATATAACTGGATATAAATGTCAAATATCCGGTGGTACATCAATACTAGTACTAGTTGAGGCTTTCTCATTCGATGGTGTGGCCTCATGCTCAGATAGATGGTGTGCCTACTCCGGAGGTGCCTGCTGTTCAGTCAAAGGTGCAGTCTGCTCAAGAACTGCCTGCTGATGACTCGTTGATGGAGCAGCCTGCTTATTGGATGGTGCGGCCTGCTCTGATGGACCTGCCTCCTCCGATGGACCTTCCTGCTCAGGATCGGGTGCCTGTTCCTGACTAGGTGTTTGCAGAAATGATGCATACTGCTCAAACAATGTCTACTGATCAGGATTGGATGTTGGCTGCTCATTATGATCTCTGGCGCGAGCTGGAGGAGGAGGTGGTGGAGTACTAGAATCATGATCACTCCCCTCATGATCATGATCATCAAATGAGGCGTTTCTCTGTCATGCATCTCCATGATGCCTACCCTTCCTAGTCCATACTAGTGCTTTGGAAGCTCTAACGATATGACACATGAGAGTCAACATATCACGCAGCATGCCTCTCCATAGATGTGTGAGCCTACAATCAGCTTAGATCTCTTTGATCATACTTTGGCAGACTCCCTCATCAACTAGGAGTCAACATATTTGGTCGCCCAACTCCATCCCGAATTGGGTGGCTGGCCTATGCCTCACCCCCGTGGGCATCTGCACCTGATCAGGTTCAGGTCTGTCACCCTGATCCTCTACCTCTGCCATCTCCTCATCAACATCTACACCTAGATCATTCGGTGGGGGTGGAATCATATTCCCAACGAATGTCCCAATATCTACAAAATATATTGTACACAATGATAATTATACATTTTCATTAAAGAATTTAAGAAAACAATTTAAATAACGTGTTAGAATAAATTTGATAATTCTAATTAATTAATTAAGTAAGACAATAAAATGAAACTATATTAATTTAAAGAAAACACTAATATTACCTCTCGCATCCAGCAGCTCATCTTGTGTGAAGAGGATGTTGGTACACCCTCGCCAATCCAAACGAGCATACGGACATGGAACCAGAATGAAAGAGTGATCATCAACACTGTATAGCAACTCCAGTGCATCAAGAGATATCCTGGCGGGAAAGTAAGACTGGCCTCTCTTGGGCATCATCTAGCCCCACATTTGCATCTGTACATGCAACATCGGCCTACGAGGCTGTCAAAAAAAAGTAGGCCTCGACTCTGGAAACCTCTCAAAAAATAAACAAAATAACTCTGAAGCAAAAGGGAAGTTCAACCTCCCACGTGCCTGAGAACAACATCTATCTAATGTTGTACAAAACTGCTACAAAAAAATCGCAGACCATCTCACAATTCGTGGCGCTTGGAATAAAGAATCAACATAAAATAAAACCGAGCAACTAATGTGTTGCCCGTCACTGGTATAGTATGCAATGGTTTTCAGCAGTAGTGAGAAGCACCTCACCTCCTTTGCACCAAATGAAGCAATATGTAATTGACCACCGGACACCTGAAAATTTGCAGGAGAAAATATATTGTCCCTAATGTATCTCTAGGAGTACACCAACTAACTCCCTATTGCATGGCCGACGGGGACATATGGGAACTGGGGAAAATCTTGCCCTCTCCTAGATAGGCCAGTAATAAAATATATGTCCTCCTCAAGGGGCGTGAACCACCAGCCCGGACGGACCCGGAAAGCCTATCGGTGGGCATCCCACCTGAAGATCAGTTGTCCCAATAACCCACTTAGATGGCCCTTTAGGGATGTAGCCTCCTCATAGAACTTGAGGAGGCCTACCTCCCTTAGGAGCAACTGGGTGGCTATCGTAATAGGGCAAGGGTACATAATTCCCTCCCTCTCTCGTGGCTCCCATAGGTGAATCACGTTATACTGGTCCTCCATATGTTATTGTTGTTCCCTTTGTTCTCTCCATCGACGTCAATGAATGATTCACATATTAAATATATTTTTTTATTAAATGATAAAATTATTTAATATATATATATATATATATATATATATATATATATATATATATAATTTTTTTTTAAAAGAAAAAAAAAACAATCGATGCGCCCAAAAAAATAGTCACGCACCAATGCTAGTGTGCACATTTTTATCGCACACCACACTCGGTGCGCATGGAAAATGTTCACGCATAAAAAAAGATAAAAATTTACTTTTTCTGTGGTGCGTTGACGAAACTATCGGCCCTGGGGTGGATATTTAGGTCAACGCACCACCCAAAAATAATACATGGTCAACTGTGTGGTCTTGTAAACGACTGCACCATTAACCATGTACCGCTGTTGGGCAGGGGGTGCATTGACCTAACTATCTGCCCTAAGGCAGATAGTTTGGTCAACACACCGCCCAACAATAGTACATGGTCAACGGTGCGGTCATGTAAATGACCGCACCATTGAATATGTAATGTTTTCAGGCGACGTTGTGCTGACCTAACTATCCACCTCGGGGCAATTAGTTTGGTCAACGCACCACCCTCCCAACACTAGTACATAGTCAAGATTGCGGTCATGTAAACGACCGCACCACCATTTTATTTTTTAAATTAGTCATAGTGTGCATTTTTTGGTACCGCACCGAAACCCAGTGCAGTTTCCATTCACACCATTTGAGGTGCAGCCTATAAATTTACAAGCAGCACTGCGAATGGTGCGAGACGAACAGCTCAAGCGCATCGCCCATAATTTTTTTTTTTTTAATGGTTAATTTTAAGGTTTTTTCAAAATCCAATCCGCTAAAATGTTTAGTTATTGAGAAACAAGTAGAATACATGTACATTTGCACGTCGAGGAGGCATATTTGCTAAGGAATTGAAGAAACCATATTTTCCCACTGTTTTTGAAAATTCGAACTCCACAAGGTGGGAAATGGACAGAAGAAATGCGTGCAATGGGAGCACCAATGGCAGGGTGCCTCACACAAGACGAATTCACATCAGTGCTTGAGATTTTTGGAGAACTGAAGAAGTAAAAATGACATTTTTAGGCCGGTAATGTTTTTTTTATTTAACCCTGTTTCGGTGCGCAGGTTTTAGAGATGCATCAAGCAGTATTGTCGATGGCGCACCGCATGTCGTTACGATGCGCTGGATTACGGCGATGCACCGCGCCTGTTTATACATAGAGCACCCGTGCGCTAAAGTACTTAGACACACTGGTCAGTTTTGTACGGAGAGCATGGTGTCTCGGTGTGCCAATTTTTTGTATGCACCAGTGCATTTTGAGTAAAATGCACCAGTGCGGTTTATGATGAGAAACGTACCGCACACAAACATCCACAAAAACCTCCACCCGCCAACCTCCTCTAAAGACCTCCGCTAAAAACGGATATCTGGCCTATTTTTATAATGGGTTCCTCAAAAACATCCACTAGAGGGTATTTTCCTTGTAGTGTTTAGGGAAACTAGAAGGAAATGACACATATGAAATACACTTCATAAACAAAAACCTCTGACTCGAGGAATTGAACTAGATTGTGACTAAAAAGAACACCTTGGCGTGATTCATGCAATAAGTAAATTTCAAAATTATATCATGGGGCATCCTTTAGTTGTACATATTTACCATGCTACTATAAAATATTTAATGATTAAACCAATTACTAATAGCAGAATCACTAGATGGTTGTTGTTATTACAGGAATTCGACAATAGCATCTTAAATAAACCAAGGAAGCACAATGTGGTGGCTACTTTTCTTTCTAGACTAACATCTAATAATTACAAGCCACCTATGGAGGATACCTTTCCTAATGAACATCTCTTTGCACTATCTACTAACTCTTTGTGTTTTGTGGATATTGCAAATTACATGGTTGCAAGCAAGGTTTCCCAAGTTAACTTAACTCTAAAGGAGTGTCATAAAATTATCAAACCGAGTTGGATATTGTCATGGATCGATGGTTATTTCTTCTACATTAGCCCATATTTTCTCATCGAAATATGTGTATGAGAAGATGAAATTCATGAGATACTAAAATATTTCCATGATGGCCCTTATGGGGAACACTTTGCAAACAAACTAATTGGGTACAAGGTGTTGCATCAGGAGTATTATTGGCCCACCATGTTCAAATATTCCAAGAAAAATGTGAAGAGATGTGATATCTGCTAGCACAAGGGAATGCATGTAAAATTAGATGATATTCCATTACAACCACATTTGGTGTTAGGACCCTTTAAGAAATGGGCCATTGATTTTCTAGTACCAATCAATCCTTATTCTCGTCAGAACTCCTATATTCTTATCTACATGAACTATGTCACCAAGTGGTCAAAATTTAAGGTACTCTGGGAAACAACTAAACAAGCAGTGGTGAAATTTATCCACGAAGTAATCTTCACAAGGTTTGGAATACCTTAGGAGATAATGACAGAAGAAGGAACTCAATTTAATTCAAGGCTTTTTGATGGATTGATCTACATATATAAATCAAGCATAGGGTAATGACATCATATCACCCCTAGGATAACAGACAAGTGGAAGGGACTAAAATGTTCTTTGAGGCGATCATCACCATTTACATTTGCATGGTTCCTAACCATAAGTAGAAATTGATCTTTTAAGATTTTGATTCTCTTAAAGATCACATTTTGTATAAATCCATTTTAAGTAAACGAAAATAGAACAAAAACACTTATATAATAATATCATCCATTAATGTAGATATTATGATTTTTTGTGGTTGATTGCAACAAATCTTCCCATTTAACAAATTGTTGTGATTTATTTTAATATCTCTTAAATGTTGTATCCTTTATATCACAGTCCTTGTTATTCCTCTCGATGTACATAATGAGTTTATGCAATGGATTTGTATTCAGTTAAAGTTTTGTTCCATGAGAATTTTGATATATACTCTTTTAAATCAATGCATTTTTAGGTTTCCAAATTCTCTATGTTCACTTTAATGTTGACCACACGTTTGCAATGGAGAAATCAATATATTATAAGTTCGTAAAAGGGTTTAAAGAAGAAAATATAGAAATTTATAATTATTTGATATGAAATTAATCAGTATGAAATATACATGAGTTAGACTCACAAGGAAAATTTTAAGGATGGGAATCTATCTTAAAATGTAGAAATGCTAGTGATTTTTATCAAGCCCTAATATGAAAATTGTTAAATATTTGGAAATATTTTCGTTAAATTATTCAAATTTCTAATTATTTTATATAGTCTCTATAAAATCTTTGCGATTTTTAAGGTAAAATAATTTCACACTATAAAATTTGGGAAAATCATTTTCATAAAAAATGGAAATTAGTGAATCCCTTTTTGGAAAAAAAGGCATGGAAAATTAGTCCATTTTCAAAATTTAGCCCCTAAAATTCTCGTTTAGTTAGAGACACAAACATTAAAACTACTTAATATTTGAGCTCTTTAAGGGTTTTTTTTGCATTTATCTAGAATGTGGTTACTAGCCTAAATCTTAATGTGGGAGGGAGGGGGCCTATATATGCTATGAATCATTACATATTTTTATGTTGTTATAGCATGGTATGGATGTATGATGTTTATTGGCACCACCCATTCCCTCCTACACACATTCAAAATATAGTTACTAACTTAAGGACAACTATGACCTCAAAATGAGAACTCTAGCTCTCAAAAGGAAAATTTTTGCATCAAAATTATCAAAATCAACCCCCAAATGAAAATTATGTCTTATTGGTAGCATAATTTTCTTTTGAGGTTAAAATTACTACAATTTTTCACCATGTATTTAAGTCCCTGTAAAATTGCAAACAAAAATATTAAAATCGACCCCCAAATTTGTAGGTTTTAACCCTGTACAGAAATTATCTACAAATAAATTCTTAAGGATAGAAAAGAAACAATAGCGAGAGCATAAAACATAAAACGGATATACACAAATATTTTCCCCCTGGATCCCAAAACGGGACTACCAGCTTGATTTTTCATTATATTCCTTTTAGTGTTACAACACATATATATACATGCTGAAGCATTCATAAACCCCAATCCATTAACTCTAGATTAGAACATAACCATAGTTCCCTTCACCGCATCTACAAAATACCAGGGGCCTAAAACCATCATGCCCCAACACCATGTGAAAACCAATGCACAAAACCATAGGTGGGTCCACCCACCAAAAAATAAGGAAAAGAAAAATTCCAAAGGCATTTCCCGGGACCCCGCGTAGGGGGCTACCCTCCCCTTGCGAACCCTTGGATAGGGGGGGTTGCGCCCCCCCACCCGTGGCTCCCCGGGCGCAACGTACAGGGGGTTTTATTGCCCCCCTATGACCACCCCCCCCCCCCCCCCCCGCCCGTGACTCCCTGGACGCAACGTACAGGGGGTTTTATTGCCCCCCTATGACCCCCCCCCAGCGCATGCGACTAATCGTGGAAAGAATATAACACACACCCAACATTCTCCCACTTGTTGTTTTCTTTCCACAGGAGGGCATATGAGAGCTTAGTCATTAGTCCAGCCCTGCAACACCAATTTTTTCTCTACACCAAGAGAACTTATGAGTGCTCACGGAATTCATCAATGCATCTGCAACATTATTCAAAGTTTCCACCTTTACCAGCAACACATTTTTATCCTCAACCATATCTCTCACAAAGTGATATTGAACATCAATGTGCTTTGTCTTTGAATGATAAGAAGGGTTCTTAGCCATGAAAATTTCACTTTGGCTATCACAGTCTATCCTTATAGCTCGTTGCACCAATCCCATACTTGAACACAATCTCTGCAACCAAACTGCTTCCTTGCTTGCATGAATGGCAGCCATGTATTCTACCAATGTAGTTGAAAGCACCACTACAGACTATATTTTACTCCTCCAACTGACTGCACCTCCAAATAGGCTAAACACATACCCACTTGCAGATCTTTTTTGGTCCAAATCTCCAACCCAATCTGCATCAACAAAAATACGGATGTCCAAAACTCTTTCCAATCCTATTCCTCCCTAGTATCATAAACCATAATCACTAGTGCCACGTGAATATCTGAAAACCCTCTTCAATGATTTCCAATTCTTCCATGTTTTTGACATAAACATTCTCAATACTCATGTTATCACTCCACCGGATCTCTAAGGCTGAAGAAGGTACCCCAACAGAGGTAACCACAGACCAATATTTTGGCTTGGTATCTAGCCCTACCAAACTAGAGAGGGCTCTCTCCAGTAGGTAATATGAAGGAAAAATCCTCTTTCTCTCATTCTTGTACCTAGGTTTGATGAAAGGCTCATAGTTATGCTCCTCTAATTATTTATATTTGAACCATTTCTCCCCAACATTTGGGATCCCGGTGGCAGCTGAGATGATGGAAGTTGACATAGTGAAAGTGACACCAACTAAAGTAAGTTGGTTGTCATGGAGATTAGAAATGAAAAGTCTGGTCAACATAGCATGGTGTTGGACCTTCTGAATTTGCTCACAGAACTCAAAACATCCAACATGTTTGAAACATGTCACAGCCATAGGGGATGCCAAAATTTCCCTGGTATTTGTTAGCTCTAATATGAGAATTCTTCCTCCTTTGTGTGGCCTCCTCCCCTTTGTTTCTTCTCCCTCATTGTATGGTGTATTTTCTTTTTCTGTCATGATGTCTTAGTGTCAAAACCCTAGGGAGGTGTGATGATGATAGAATGTGATTTTTTAGGAATAGGGAATGGGATAGGGTAATTGAGGGATATGGGGGTAGGGATTTATGAGTTTAAGGGATGAGATAGGGAGTAAGGGCGTAGAGGGGTTTGGAATAGGAAATTAATTACAGTTTAGGGATTTGCGAGCCTAGGAAAATGGAGTACCTAGGGCTTAGGGTTTTAAGGGACGAAAGGCTTTAGAGAAAGGGAAATGTAATGTAGGTTTTTAGGATAGGGTAATTATGATGTGGGAAGGGAATGAAAGTACTAGGGAGTGAAGGAAATTGTAATATTCCAAATTTTTATGGAATATTAATTTTTGCCATTTTCACATAGGAGGTGAATAATATGGGTAGGAGACCCATTCATTTCATGAGTAGAGAATAAAAATCCTCTTAGTGTGAAAGAGGATCACTTATAGAGTTGGATTTCACACCCCATGTGTGAAAAGACACTTTTTGCAGGAGGACTAGGTCAAGTTTGACCAAGTCAAACAACGCAGTGGTAAGAAGTGGAAGGCATCTTGTGGGACAACGCAGTGAAAGAGGAGGGAAGGTTCCTTGAAGGGGAAGCCATGATGAGATGGACCCATGGAGAGGGGGCTCACATTATTTAAAAGGAGGACAAGGCAGCCATTTTGAATCATCTCGAGTATTATTCATCTTTGGTCTTTTAGACCTATTGCAATCTCTTGTTGTTCAGCAGAGTTGCAATGATGCTTAGCACGAGGGAGTCCTGTTTAGGATTTCCTCTCCTTATTGGAGGATTTCACTCCATTCCCCATATTCAGGCATTGAGGTCAAGCATCATCCTTCTTCATCAGCGCAGTTTCAGCTGGAGATTGTGCAGTGTTGCTGGGTGTTGCAGGGGAGGTTTTCTACAACACCATCCTTGGCTAGTTTTCCAGAGGAGGGAGCTTCCATTCCCTTGGGAGATCATTAAGGGAGGTTTATGAGTAGATTCCACCATCTTTGACACCAGGCCAACCACTTACCATCATTAGCAGTGCAGTCCCTTCCTTATACATCGTTATTCTTGGAGAGCATTTGCAGTGAGGGATTAGCATATAGTTTGGAGGGTGAGATCTTAGGTGTGAGGATCAGAATTTCATTCTAGAGATCCATTGGAGAATATCTTGTCATTGGTTTCAGCATCTTCAATCTTCTCCACTTATGTCCAGTTCTTGAGTTGCTGCTGCTACCCAACAACTCCGGCATTTTGCAGTTTTTCTTATTTTATCCAATCCTTCTAGGATTCGGACTTGAGGTAGTGATTGGGAGCTTAGATCTTCTCTCCCAATGATTGTATGAACCATATATTTTCATATCTATGTATTGACATGTGTCTCATCAATTTTTCCATATAAAACTATGCAGTTATAACCTAGGGCTTTATTCATGTAGCAGTGTTCTTCAGATTCTCATGTACATGTCTCTTGGGGTTTGTAGTGCCTTGCTTGAGTGACCATTTCCTCATGGATTTGTATATCTTATGCTGCTATGACATGGATTGATGGTTGTTTGATTCTCCCGGCATTTTATGTGTTAATGTATCACTGTTTTTTCTATTGGTGTATTTTTATATTGTTGTAGCTCCACATTGGAATATCTTAAGATATTCCTAATAGTGTATATTTTCCCTCATTTGGGATATTACAGTGGTATCAAAGCTGCTTTCTTGGCTCAGCCTGTGAGTCTAAGCCCAAGGAGATCAGAATGATGGAGAATATGAGCTTACTTTCATCTATTTTTAGGACAAAGAAGAGCCTCCCCAAGGAGGAAAGGCGAAGAGAAGAAGAGGAAGGTCCATGCACTTCCTATTCTTATGAAGGCAAGGAAGATGGGCATGGAGGATACTTGGATCATCAGATCTTAAGTAAGTACCTGGGTGAATATAAATCTCACTCTAGATCATTCATGGGAACTACAACATTCCCACAGTTTATTCAACAGAAGGAGGAGAGAAGGCTCTGCAGTAGGATGGAAATCAGAGGCAATAGGTTCCTATTGTCTACATTTGATGGGGATACTTCAGCAAGAGCTTGGGTGAGGAAGCTGGAGGCATTTTTTCTACTACATCCAGTGGTAGAGAAAGAAGCAGTAGAGATTGTAGCACTACACATGGAGGATGGAGCCTCTGTTTGGTGGTTCAAACCCTTGGTCCATTCAAGGGTGAGTTCTTTTACAGAATTTGCTTAAAGGTTAATCAAAACCTTTGATGGAGAGAGAACAAAGGAGGAAAGGCTCACACCACCATGGGAAGAGGATTGCACCAACGCTGCTACAGCTTTGGAGGAGTAGCCTTCTATATCTATAGAGGAGTCAGCCATTGCATCGGAAGGAAAAGCCATTGCAGCCACACAAGAACATCCCAAGATCCATCAAGGTATGATTAAAGTCCCACTTTTTATTTTAGAAGAACATTTAGAAGGATGTGGGAATTCATCTTTGAAGGTCCAAGAATCAACAGACTTTTCTATTTTAGAGCATCTTGATTGCATTGCGCTGTGCAAGGAGGAAGTAAACCACCATCATAATGCTTCTTTGATGAGTTACATTCAGCCATTGAGGTTGGAATGTGAACAATTGGAGGATAAAACACACCATGACACTCCCATGAAAAACAATGAAACAAATTTTGAACCAGAGGTTGAAACAGCTGCTACACCATTGGAGGAGTTAGCAGCACTGTTAAACATGGGTGGAGAGGAGATATTACCTCCATAACATTTTGTTCCTCATGGATCCAACATATTCATGGGTGAGAGATATTCTCAAGAAGGTCTCCAAGGAGTTGCATTTCAAACTTCCATGAAATGCAAAGGGGAAGATATGGCTTGGGAGAATGGTGATCCTCATGGGAGGAAAACCAATGGAGAGAAGAGGAGAAAACATCCACAAGGATTTGAGTGGGTGTGGATGAGTAGCAAGAGGCTGATTATCCACTTGCAAATATATGATACTAAGCAGCAGGAAGCTTGGCTGTGTTGGCTCCTCTTGAAGGAGTTTGGCCATCACTTGGTGTATCCTCTTTTCAGGAGGGTGGGAATGGAGAAGAGGTGGCAGGATGTTTACATCATTGAGTAGCAGGGAGTAGGGATACATGGTGATAACATGGTATATATATCAGCCATGATACCTTCATCACATGAGTTACATGATGTGAGCATGAGGAGGCAGCAAGCACTTAGGTTGCTTAAGCGATCTTGGCGAGAGCACAGGAAAATTTGCTCTCATATGATGTATGGATTTTCCGGACTAGAGGAGGGCACTCTTATATTGCAAAGGGACTACTCCTTAGCTTTGACTAATCAGGAGGAATTCCCATCTTGGAAGGTGCTCCATATCTGCAGCAGCATCATCGGAGGAGTCCTTGACAAGGTGCATGTCAAGGGACAAAGATTGGCATGGGCAAGAGAATTTTTGCATGAGCTCATAGTGCTGTCACTTGGGAGTAGGGTCACACACATGGATCCATATATCATTTTACTTCCAGCCTATGGTAAGAGCCTTGTGTTTACATTTTCTGATTTTCATACTCTTATCATTATGTTGCAGTGCATGGCTCCTCAAAGGGGAAAATTTTTCATGTTTCTCCATGAGCAAAGTTGGGCCAAACCATATGATGGGGATAGCCATCTTACACATGACCTTGGGAAAATGTTTTTCCACTCCACATATGCTCAGCTAATTCATATTATTAGCATTGTATTTCAAAACATTTTTCCTTGTACATTTCTAAAACAGCGGTTTTTAAAACTGTGTTGCATCCACTTGGGAGACTATTGGTACCTCTAAGCACCACATGAAACCACCAGTGGTCCCCATATTTTTTTGTTGATCATGATCTCCCTTGTTGATGTTTCTGGTATGTTTATGGGAGGCATGATTTTGAGTAGGACACAGGGGTCGAATGTGTCATTGAGGGGAGGTGATTCCCATAGTTTATGTATTGCATGTTCTAATGGGAACATGAGGGGAGACATGGCCATCACAAACACCTATTTGCCTTCTTTTGGGGTGGGCCATGAGTTTGATGATGATATCCATCCATTTTATGTATATGGGCATGTATTTTATCTTGTATTGATGGTTCACTCATCTATTTACTATTCAATAGTAGAGCTGATATTTTCTGTACAGTGCTTGCCATGTTATTGTCTGCAGCTGCAGTGGATGAGTTTTCATTGTAACCCCATGAGACATTGTTTGTACATTGCTGCACATGGTGTAACCTAAAGCAAACATTTCATTGGGATATTCTATGATGATCATGTCCTATTCATCATGGATGAAGTGTCTTGGGCCAGCTTGTTCTTCATTGATGGAGGAGAGGTCCTTGGAAGATTGCTCTTCATTTTTCCACTTGAGGGCAATAATTTTTCAGCCCATGATCAGTACACACTCCACACTAATAATAATTGGAGATGAGGACAGCATGGGGCAAGCTATGAAGCTTTCCATATTCAAATTTTCAGCCCACCTTCATTTCCAGAGCTCAAGGTGGAGGGAGATATCTATGAGTTGCCATGTTGGGAGGTAGCTTATGTTGTATGGATGATTACTTGGGGATGAGAAATTCATATGGGGATTATGAGTCCCATTTTATATCAGATCTCATGCCTCAATGAGACCCTTATACAGCCCATTTTTCCTCCATGGATATTGGTTTCTACATGATAGCTATTTGGGGATGTTCACCAAAAGCTAGATTGCATATGTTGGAGGGACAACTTGGACACTTGATTGATGATATGGAATCCTTTTCTGGGAGGAGTTCATCATGAATTGATGCTACAGGGAGATTAAGGGGAAATAAATCAATCTATCCTTATACTTTCTTGAGGACAAGCAATCTTTGAGAGGGGAGGACTGTAATATTCCAAATTTTTATGGAATATTAATTTTTTCCATTTTCACATAGGAGGTGAATAAGATGGGTAGGAGACCCATTCATTTCATGAGTAGAGAATAAAAATCCTCTTAGTGTGAAATAGGATCACTTATAGAGCTGGATTTCACACCCCATGTGTGAAAAGAGACTTTTTGTAGGAGGACTGGGTCAAGTTTGACCAAGTCAAACAATGCAGTGGTAAGAGGTGGAGGCATCTTGTGGGACAGCGTAGTGAAAGAGGAGGGAAGTTTCCTTGAAGGGGAAGCCATCATGAGTGGGACCCATAGAGAGGGGGCTCACATTGTTTAAAAGGAGGGCAAGGTAGCCATTGTGAATCATCTCGAGTATTATTCATCTTTGGTCTTTTAGACCTGTTGTTGTCTCTTGTTGTTCAGCAGAGTTACAGTGCTGCTTAGCACGAGGGAGTCTTGTTTATGATTTCCTCTCCTTCTTGGAGGATTGCACTCCATTCTCCATATTCAAGCATTGAGGTTAAGCATCATCCTTCTTCATCAGCGCAGTTTCAGCTGGAGATTGTGCAGTGTTGCTGGGTGTTGCAGGGGAGGTTTTCTACAACACCATCCTTGGTTAGTTTTCCAGAGGAGGGAGCTTCCATTCCATTGGGATATTAGTAAGGGATTTTTATGAGAATATTCCACCATTTTTGGCACCAGGCCAACCACTTACCATCATTAGCAGCACAGTCCCTTCTTTAGACAACGTTATTCTTGGAGAGAATTTGCAGTGAGGGATTAGCATATAGTTTGGAGGGTGAGATCTTAGGTGAGAGGATCAGCATTTAATTCTAGAGATCCATTGGAGAAGATCTTGTCATTAGTTTCAGAATATTCATTCTTCTCCACTTATCTCCAGTTCTTGAGTTGCTGCTGCTACCCAACAACTCCGGCATTTTGCAGTTTTGCTTATTTTAGCCAATCTTTCTAGGATTGACTTGAGGTAGTGATTGGGAGCTTAGATATTCTCTCCCAATGATTGTATGAACCATATATTTACATATCTATGTATTGAAATGTGTTTCATCAATTGTTCGATATAAAACTGCGCAGTTATAGCCTAGGGCTTTATTCATGTAGCAGTGTTCTTCATATTCTCATGTACATGTCTCTTGGGGTTTGTAGTGCCTTGCTTGAGTGACCATTTCCTCATGGATTTGTATATCTTATGCTTCTATGACATGGATTGATGGCTATTTGATTCTCCTGACATCTTATGTGTTAATGTATCACTATTGTTTCCATTGGTGTATTTGTATATTGTTGTAGCTCCACGTTGGAATATCTTAAGATATTCCCAATAGTGTAGATTTTCCCTCATTTGGGATATTACAGAAATGAAATGGGAATATAATGGGAATTTTGGAGTAAACTAGGGTTTCAAGCTTTTAAAATAGACATCAAATCTTTGAACAGGCTCAAACACCAACAAATTGAATTGATGAGGCGAGGAATGGTGCTAATGAAAACTTACTTGATTGCTGGAGGATGTAGAGTGCTTTTGCTAACGATTTGAAAGTGATAGCACAATTTTTGGAGTTTTTTGTGGAAAACGGTAAAACACACAATGCATAAAGTAGGCGTGAAGCACATAAAGCAGGCATGCAGCACCAAGAGGAAACACGCAGCGCAACGCACAGGCACGCAGCGTCATCTTGCATGCCACCTTTGGAGGCCTTCCCGAGATCAAAATTGCGCTCATGATAGCTCGACTGAAATTTCTCTCTCTTGGCTACAAAATGGATCTATCAAGCACTGAAAATTATCAAGTATAGCCCCTCAAAAATACATTCTTCCAAGACTGGTCAAAAAGTTCATAATGAGGGTGAAAAAATGAAGTGTGCTATTGCAGGAAACTTTTGGAGGCCTTCCTCAATCCAAATTGAGCTAATGATATCTCATTGGAAATCTATTCCAATCTAGTTGTTAGATGACTTATCAATCAATTCATTTGGACATTCCATCAAGGATAAAAATGGATTTTCCTAATGTCACTCTAGAAGTGTAGGGAAAACAGGGGATCTTGTAGAGGGAGGGGAATGAAGGGGTGAGATGTTGTCTAACTTCTTGGGGAAATTTTTGGGGATCGGGATAGATGTTAGAGAGTGTGGGGAGGTGGAATTTCTAGAAATTAGTCATGGGAGAGGGTCCAAAAGGGAAAAACACATCCCTAACCTAGGAAGGTGTCAAAAGTGTAGCAATAGGTTAGGGTTTGTAGGAAAGTGATGGAAATGAGAGGAATGGGCATGGGAAAATTTTAGGGGAGGTAAATGGAGTGTGGGTGAAGGTGAGCTTGATGGCTTAGAGATAAAATGAGTGCATATTTTATGTTTTAATGGCCTCCATACCTGATATATTGAATGAATTAGCGCGTGGGACCCATTTTACTTTCTTCACATTCATCTTTGAACTTTGACATTATACCTTTTCATGTGACTTTTTTATTTGACATATGATCATCTAATGAGATTAGAGAACACTAGGATTTTACATTTTGATTCTTTTCCGTGTGGAACCTTGGGTTGACAGCTTGGTAACCTTGTACTTATTACATTTGAAAGACATAAAATTACATAATGAAAAAATAAAAACTTACATTTGAACTCAAAATTACATGATGAAATAAGAATTTCTATTTACAAATCATCTTCACATGGTGAAGAGAAGTTTATTTGATCACCCTCTACTCGTTGGTCTTATGAAATGGAATGGAGTTTTATTGAATCATGGAAATCGTAATGACCTAGTGAAACCTTGAAAAACCCTAAAAATCTAATGGAACCTTGAAAGACTGGATTTCATGATAACCTTGATCTCATGACTGATGTAATGGCATGATGACGTTAACTTTATGGATGAGGTACAGTCAACAAGGTATGAAACTATGCCAACAAGTAATCAAATTTGAGGAAGATTGATGTTTTTGGACTTGGGGCTACCATTAGTGACTAATTTTTTGCATGACCTAGTGGAATGATAAAAAATTTCTGAGTAGGACTACTAAAATGATATGAAAAGAGGATTTTGATCACTGATGGAAGGATACAAATACTGACACTAACATTGGCCTTATTTGGGATGATAGATCTGAAAGAGGTGTCAAGAACCACAAAACTCTAGATTTTGCAAATCAGTGCCTCATCCATTGGGCCAATACGGTCAAAAACTCAAACTAACTGAATACTGAAAACTTGACTCGATAAAATGAACTGACTTAAACTAAAACACAACTGAAAAACTAAAAAATATGCTCATAATTGAGCTTGTTCAACAAAACCTACTCTAATTGATCTGTTCATCACCTGATCAAGTGAAATGGAACACCCAATGCAACCATGTAAGCATTCTAGTTTCTAGTTGAATTCTCCGCAAGTGCTTGCTTATGAGCAAGAAGAGAGAACTACTAAAAGGAAACTCCCATGAACACTTATAATTAGATTGAATTTTAATGAAATTTCAAAGTATGAGCCCACAGGCTAGCCTCAAGAATGCTACAAAATGATCTTCATAGCAATACATATTGATTTATAGCCCCTCTAATAAATTATTGCTCTGCTCTAGGTAGTCTTCGTACCTTGATTTTAAAATTTTCCTAACATTTGTGCTTTCTTTCTTTGATGACTGCAGCAAGTTGACAAAAGCATCCTGAAACTCGTGAATAACTAATTTTTCCTCATGATGAACAACAAGACAATGATTTTCTTCATTACTCTCTTGATATGACTGCAAATATTTGTATGAACTTTGTAATGAGACTCCTGTTGAACAAAACAATGAAACCGGTTGTCGGATAAAGTTTATTTCAACACTCTTTTCAAGCTCACAGTTAGCTAAAGGAGAAGAAATTTTACCGCAGATATCATCCAACACATCAGCTATAGGATCATGAAAATCTTGAAAAGACTATTGGAACCTATTTTCCATTGGTTCTAATGAGACTGCATGACTTTCTACAGGCTCCTCATCCTTTTCTTTAGAGATATTATGAAAATTTTCCTTTAAAAAATGAAATGCTTCAAAACATAATGGTACAGAATCATCTTGCATCACTTGATCATATGTTTCAACTTCCAAGACATCATCTGCAACCTGACATTCAATGGCATTCAAAGGCTGCAAATATAGATCTAAATATTCTTGATCAAGCATTTCATTACCCTCTCAATTTTCAAGATCAAAACTTAATGACTGCAGATTTCTAATTGCATGAAATTTTTCTCTAATCAACTAAAATGAAGTAAAACAAAGAGAAAATATCCTTCACTTACTACCAAATTTTATGCACTTTCCTCTTCACTACCATAGCTGAGATGCATTGGATGGTCACTGTGTTCAAGCTGTTGAAACTGAACTTCCTCCTCTCACAAATCAGTTGGTAATTGTTCTACAGAATTAGCTTCAATTTGGAGAACATAATCATCATCATACTGATCAAAATTTGGAAAATCATCAAACATACTCATTAGATCAGCAGATTGTTTCTCCTCTAATTGATCTACAAATCCATTTTCTGATCTATGGTAGCTGGCATTAGCAGGAATGTGTTTAAGGTTAGTAACCTCTTCTTTTTCTGAAATAAGTGGGTCATTGTGATATTGAATGGAAAATTCATCTCTCACGGTGATATTTTGCATCATTTCCTCCACTACAATTACCAAAATGTCGAGCTTTACCTCTGAAGATGTCAGGTGCTCTGCAATGTTCTCCCTCACTTCTTCCTTCAACTTTGCCTTTCTAGTCAGGAGATTAGCCTCTACATATACTGCACTATTATGCATCTCTTCAAGTGTTTCGAGGTTCCTTTTTCTCAACTGAAACTCAATTTCCAGATCAAAGGCATACAGTTAATGTAAGAGAGCTAATCCAGGAGGAGGTCTTATATTAGCAGGTATCGAACAATAG
This sequence comes from Pinus albicaulis, assembly GCA_034641835.2. NCBI lineage: Eukaryota > Viridiplantae > Streptophyta > Pinopsida > Pinales > Pinaceae > Pinus > Pinus albicaulis. The sequence goes on from JAXQQM020069230.1 coordinate 47,670, forward strand.
ACTTGATTTAATCTGGCAGAAAATTGTTTTACTGTCTCCCCTAGATGTCTTTTTAGCTGGTTATACTTTTGTAAAATCAGGAAAGGGTTTTCTTTGACCACCCAATTGTCAAGAAAAAATTTTACAAACTGCGGGAAATCTGAGATGCTCGCAGCAGGTAGGTTTTTGAACCAACTCTTGACTTTTCCTTGCAAAGAAAGAGAAAATAGCCTGATACTCACATCCTCTCTGTCAACTTCAAAAAGGTCGAGGAAAGTCTCCAAATTATTCATATGTCTCTCAGCAATGATGTTGTCACATTCACCATCAAACCTTGGCAGATATAGGTAATGACTTTTACGGAAATCATGGAGTATAGGAGGTAAGATTAGTGATTTGAATCTATCTAGAATTTTACAAGGTGTAGGAGTATGTATAGAAGGCGTAGGATCAATGTTGATCTTTTTAGGTTCATCAATTTGAAGATGGTCATCATATGATTCAGAAAAATGGTTAGGACCAAGATCAAAGGCGTATGGGAAATTTTTATTTACAACCTTCAAAGGAGTGGAATCCAACGGAGGTCGATGATCTTTTCTAAAACATAATATACCTTGGAAAATTTTTTGGAAAGTCTCAGGAAAAGAGAAGAAATATTTCATGATAAATAAAATGATGTCTTGAATGAAAGTACAAGTTGAATACCTGATCTTCCCATGTTGTCCTTTCATATTTCTTAGCAAGGTTCATCCTCCAGTGGAGTCTTTGGATTTGATTTCGAAACTGATTTTGGGTTGCCTGGTGAATGGTACAACCTTCCTCTGTGTCCAACTGATGTTCACCATCAACAATTAGATCTAAACTTTGATGATTATTCCCGAGGAAGATCTGTAACCTCGTTCCCCGGAAATGGCACCAGTATGTTATCACTCCTCCAAATCTCTAAGGCTGAAGAAGAGATACCAATAGAGGTAACCATATACCAATATTTTGGCTTGGTATCTAGCCCTACCAAACTGGAGAGGGCTCTCTCCAGTAGGTAAGAGAAAGGAAAAATCATCTTTCTCTTATTCTCCCGAGGAAGATCTGTAACCTCGTTCCCCGGAAATGGCACCAGTATGTTATCACTCCTCCAAATCTCTAAGGCTGAAGAAGAGATACCAATAGAGGTAACCATATACCAATATTTTGGCTTGGTATCTAGCCCTACCAAACTGGAGAGGGCTCTCTCCAGTAGGTAAGAGAAAGGAAAAATCATCTTTCTCTTATTCTTATTTCTAGGTTTGATCAAAGGCTCATAGTTATGCTCCTCCAAGTCTTTACGTTGTTTGAACCATTTTTGTAACATTTGGGATCAGCAACTGTTCACAGGTGAAATAGGTAACCTGACCTCAAAATGGGAACTCTAGCCCAAAAAGACTCAAAAAAACATGAAAAAACACCCCAAAAACAAAAAAAGTGTATTCCAGAATGCACTTGGTTTTTTTTTAAGGTCAAATTTCAACATTTTATAAAATTATGCTAAAAACAAATTTGTTTCTTGAAAAAAGGATTGAAAAAACACCCTCAAAACAAAACCAGTTGATGTTGGAATAACAAAAAAAAAAAAATTGTGTCATATTTTTGACATTTTAAAAAATAGAAATAACATTTTTTAATTTTTAAAATTCAAACGTTAAAAAAAACCTAAAATTTAAGAAAAAAATAAATTTAAAAAATAAAAACATTTTAAAGCTTAAAATTTAAAAATATATAGGAATAAAAAAATAAAAATTTTAATTCAAACATTTAAAAAAAGAAACAAAAAAAAAAACCTAAAATTTAAGAAAAAAAAAATTTAAAGATTAAAATTTCAAAATATATAGAAATAAAAAAATAAAAATATTAAATTAAAAAATAAAATAAAATAAAATAAAATAAAAAATAAAAAATAAAATATAGAAATTAAATTTAAAAAGAAAAAGAAAATGTTTATTAAAAAAATAAAAAAAATAAATAAATAAAATAAAATAAAATAAAATATTAAATTTAAAGAAATATATTAAATTTTAATAAATTTAAAACTTTAAAATAAAAAAAATAATAATAATAATAATAATAAAAACCTTATTGAAATTAAAAGTAAAAAAAATGAAAAATTAATTAAAAATAAAAAATGAAAAATAAAATACAATAAAAATATTAAATTTAAAAATATATATATTAAAAAAACAAATAGATTTTAAAAAATAAATTAAATTTAAATTATAAAAAATAAAATATATATATATATGAACTTAAATTAAAAATATATATATTAGATTTTATTAAATTAAAAAAAAAATGTTAATATTAAAATAACAAATTAAATTTAAAAAAAAATTATTAAATTTTAATAAATAAATGAATAAACAAATAAATTTTGAAATAAAAAATAAATTTTAAATATAAAGAAAAAAAACATTATTAAAATAAAAAGTTAAAAAATTTTAAAAATCAATTAAAAATGAAAAATTGAAAAAAATAAATTAAATAAAATATATTAAATAAAAAATAAAATAAAAAACAAATTAATTTGAAAATATTAAGTTTAATTAAAAAATAAAAATTCTAATTTTAAATACACAATTTTAATTAAAATATATATATATATATGATTTTTTTTTTAAATCAATTAAATTAAAAAATAAAATAAAATAAAAATAATAATAATCATAATACAAAATTTAATAAAAATTATTATCAAAATTTAGAAAAAAAAAATAACAAAAACAAAAAATAATTAAAACAAATTAAATTTCAAATAAAAAAATTAAATTAAAAAAAATAATAATAATAAATAAATTCTTTGAATTTTAAAAAATAAAAAACCAAATTAAAAAAAAATTAAAAAAAAATTAAAAATAAAAATAAAAATAAAAATAAAAATTGATCATGGTGGGCGCCGCCAATCGCCCTCCAGCCGCGAGAGGCCGATTCCCAGAATCGGCCTCCGTTGCCACCTGGGCCGGAGGCCAATTGATGGCGCCACCACGATCAAAAAATTCTTTTTCTTTTTTTTTTTAATTTTTATTTTTTTAATTTGATTTTTTTTTTAAGTTTTTTTTTTTTTTTTTTTTTTAATTTTTAATATTTTTTAATTCGTAGCATTTTTTTTTAATTTTTAATTTGATTTTTTTCTTTTTTCTTTTTATTTTTTCTTTTCTTTTTCAAAAAATTAATTTTTTGTTAATTCAAATTTTTTATTTTAAATTTAATTTGTTTTAATTTTTTTGTTTTTTGTTTTTTTTTAAATTTAATATTTTAGATTAATTTATTTTTAAAATTTAAAATTTATTTATTAAATTTATTAAATTTTAATTTTAAATTTTTTTTTTTAATCTTTTAGTTTATTTAGTTTTTCATTTTTAAAATTTATAAATTGTTTCATTTAAAAAAAACAGTAAATTTATGGATATTTGTTTTTTAATTATTTGCACATGGTTTTTTCATTTTTTTTGTTTTTTAATGATAGTTTTTTTTTTATTTTAATTTTCTTTTTCAATTTTCAATTTTGTTTTTTTTTTAATTTGTTTTTTTTGTTAATTTTAAAATTTGTATTTTTGTTTTCTTATTATTATTATTTTTTTAATTTAAATTTTTAAATTTAATTTTTTCTTTTTTGTATTTTATTTTTTTTTATCTAAATTTTAATTTTGTAATTTAAATTATTTTTAAAATTTCTATTTTAATTTTTTTTTAATTATATGGATTTTTTTAATAACTTAGAAAAAAATGTTTTTGATGTTTTTTTTTAAATTTTTTTTGTTAATTTTTTTTTCTTTAAATTATGTGTTTTTTTTTCAAATTTTGTCATGTCTTTTGATATAATTTTCGAATATTTTTGTTTTTTTTTTGTTTTATTTATTTATTTTTGTTTAAATTTTTTATTTTTACGAGTTAATTTTGTTTTTTTTAACATTTTTATTGGTTTTTTATATTGTTTTTTTATATATATTTTTATCTAAGTTTTGTGTTTTACTACCAACATGAAAATTACCACTCTAAAAAAAAAGGTTGATGCTGCATCAATACGTTTCAAAATTAGCATGAAAATCACCGCTCTAAAAAAAAAAAGTTGATGTTGCATCAATACATTTCAAAATTAGCATGAAAATCACTAACATTTTAAAACAAATATTCATACTTCATAAATAAAAATATTAGAGTGTCAAAAATGTGCTAAAAAAAAGAAGAGGTGATTCTGCATCACCACTTTTCAAAATCGGGTGCTTTTTATGCTACCAAAAAAAGTAGGTAATAGTTAAGTGCTGTATTTCAGCTTCCAAGAATGTTGTTGTCATCCCTATGGTGGGCTGAGATGATGGTAGTTGACATAGTGAAAGTGAAACCAACTAGATTAACTTATTTGTCATGGAGATTAGAAATGAAAAGTATAGTCAACATAGCATGGTGTTGGACCTTCTGAATTTTCTCACAGAACTCAAAACATCCAACATGTTTGAAACATTTCACACACATAGGAGATGCCAAAATTTCACTGGTATTTTTTGGCTCTAATATGAGTATTTTTCCCCCTTTGTGTGGCCTCCTGCCCTTTGTTTCTTCTCCCTCACTGTATGGTATGTTTTCTTCTTCTACCATGATGTCTTAGTGTCAAAACCCTAGGGAGATGTGATGATGATAGAATGCGATTTTTTAGGAATAGGGAATGGGATAGGGAAATTGAGGGAGATTGGGGTAGGGATTTATGAGTTTAAGGGATGAGACAGGTAGTATGGATGTAGAGAGGTTTGGAATAGGAAATTACTTACAGTTTAGGGATTTGGGAGCCTAGGCAAATGGAGTACCTAGGCCTTAGGGTTTTAAGGGATGAAAGGCTTTAGAGAAAGGGAAATATCATGTATGGTTTTATTATAGGGTAATTATGATGTGGGAAGGGAATGAAAGTGCTAGGGAGTGAAGGAAATTAAATGAGTATATAATGGGAATTTGGGAGTAAACTAGGGTTTCAAGATTTTGAAATAGACATCAAATCTTTGAACAAGCTCAAACACCAACAAATTGACTTGATGAGGACAGGAATGGTGCTAATGGAAACTTACTTGGTTATTGGAGGCTGTGGAGTGATTTTTATGAATATTTGAAATTAATAGCCCAAGTTTTGGATTTTTCTGTGGGTAATCATCAAACACGCAGCGCCAAGAGGAAAAGCATAGCACAACACACAGGAGCGCAGCGCCGTATTGCAGGCCATTTTTGGAGACCTTCCCGAGATCAAAATTGAGCTCATGATAGCTAGTTGGAAAGATATATCTCTTGGCTAGACAATGGACCTGTCAAGAACTAAAAATGATCAATCATAGCCCCTCAAAAATTAATTCTCCCAAGAATGGTCAAAAAGTGTAGAATGATGGTGCAAAAATGAAGTGTGCTCTTGCAGGCAACCTTTGGAGGCCTTCCTCAACTCCAAAGTAAAATCAGGATACTAATTGGAAAGGGCTTCTATTCTAGTTGTCATTTGACTTATCAATAAATTCATTTGGACATTCCATCAGGGAGAAAAATGGATTTTCCTAAAGTCGCTCCAAAAGTGTAGGGAAAACAGGGGATCTTATAGAGGGAGGGGAATGAAGGGGTTAGGGGTTGTCTAAATTTTTGGGGAAATTTGGGGGGGTAGGCATAGATGTTAGAGAGTGTGGGGAGGTTTAATTTCTAGAAATGAGTGAGGGGGAGGGGTCCAAAATGGAAAAACACATCCCTAACCTAGGAAGGTGTCAAAAGTGTAGCAATAGGCTAGGGTTTGTAGGAAAGTGAGGGAAATGAGAGGAATGGGCATGTGTAAAGTTTAGGGGAGGTAGATGGAGCATAGGTGAAGGTGATATTGATGGCTAAGAGAGAAAATGAGTGCCTCTTTGATGTTGTAATGGCCTTCATACTTAATACATTGAATTAATTAGCTCTTGAGGCCAATTTTACTTTCTTCACATTCATCTTTGAACTTTGACATTGTACCTTTGTATGTGACTTTTTTCTTTTACATATGATCATCTAATGAGCTTAGAGAACACTAGGATTTTACATTTTGATGTTTTTCCATGTGGAACCTTAGGTTCACAGCTTGGGAACCTTGTACTTGTTACATTTGAAAGACATAAAATTACATAATGAAAATATAAAAACTTACATTTTAACTAAAAATTACATGATGAAATAAGCATTTCTCTTTAAAAATCATCTTCACATGGTGAAGAGAATTTTATTTGATCAATCTCTACTTGTTGGTCTTGTGCAATGGAATGGAGTTTTATTGAATCATGGAAACCCTAATGACCTAGTGAAACCTTGAAAACCCCTAAAAATATAATGGAACCTCGAAAGACTAGATTTCATGATAACTTTGACCTCATGATTGATGTAATGGCATGATGAAATTAACTTTATGGATGAGGTACAGTCATAAAGGTATGAAAATATGCCAGCGAGTAATCAAATTTGAGGAAGAGTGATGTTTTTGGACTTGGGGCTACCATCAGCGACTAATTTTTTGCATGACCTAGTGGAATGATAAAAAAATTATGAGTCAGACTACTAAAATGATATGAAAATATAATTTTTATCACTGATGGAAAGATACAAATATTGAAACTAACATTGGCCTTATTGGGGATGATAGCGTTGAAAGAGGTGTCAAGAACCACAAAACTTTGGATTTTGTAGATCAGTGCCTCATCCATTGGGCCAATGCGGTCAAAAACTCAAACTAACTGAATACTGAAAACTTGACTCGATAAAATGAAATGACTCAGACTAAAACACAACTGACAAACTGAAAAAGATGCTCAGAATTGAGATTATTCAACAAAACCTACTCTAATTGATCTGTTCATCACCTGATCAAGTGAAATGGAATAGCCAATGCAACCATGTAATAATTATGGTTGTTAGTTGAATTCTCTGCAAGTGCGTGCTTATGAGAAAGAAGAGAGAACTACTTAAAGGTGACTCCCATGAAAACTTGTAATCAGATTGAATTTAATGAAATTGAAAAGCAGGATCCCACCAACTGACCTCAAGAATGATGCAAAAGGATCTTCATAGGAATACATATTGATTTACATCCCATCTAATACATTATTGCTCTGCTCTAGGTAGTCTTTGTACCTTGATTTTAAATTTTTCCTAACATTTGTGATTTCTTTCTTTAATGACTACAGCAAGTTGACAAAAGGATCCTGAAACTCATGAATAACTAATTTTTCATGATGATCAACAACAAAACAAGAATTTTGTTCATTACTCTCCCGATATGACTGCAAATCTTTGTATGAACTTTGTAATGAGACTCCTGTTGAACAAGACAATGAAACTGATTGTCAGATCAAGTTTATATTAACACTCTTTTCAGGCTCACAATTACTTAATGGAGAAGGACTTTTACTGTAGATATCATTCAACACATCAGCTATAGGATCATGAAAATATTTAAAAGACTATTGGAAATTATTTTCCATTGGTTCTAATGAGACTGCGTGACTTTCTACAGGTTGCTCATCCTTTGATTTAGAGATATTATGAAATTTTTCCTTTAAAAAATGAAATGCTTCAAAACATAATGGTACATAATCATCTTGCATCATTTGATCATATGTTTCAACTTCCAAGCCTTCATCTACAACCTGACATTCAATGGCATTCGAGGGCTACAAATCTAGATCTAAAGAGTCTTGATTAAGGATTTCATTGCCCTCTTGATTGTCAAGATCAAAACATAATGACTATTTATTTAAAATTGCATGAAATTTTTCTCTGATGAACTAAAACGAAGTAAAACAAAGATTCAAATATCCTTCACTTACTTCAAATTTTATGCACTTTCCTCCTCACTTCCATAGTTGATATGCATTGGCTGATCACTGTGTTTGAGTTGTTGAAACTAAACTTCCTCCTCCCATGAATCAATTGTTGATTGTTCTACAAAATTAGCTTCAATTTGGAGAACATAATCATCATCATATTGATAAAAATTTGGAAAATCATCAAACATACACATTATATCAGTAGATTGTTTCTCCTTGGATTGATCTACAAATCCATTTTTTGATCTATGGTAGCTGGGATTAGCATGAAAGTGTTTAAGGTCAGCAACCTCTTCTTTCTCTGCAATAAGTTGGTAATGGTGATCTTGAATGGAAAATTCATCTCTCGTGGTGATATTTTGCATCATTTCCTCCACTGCACTTACAAAAATTTTGAGCTTTACCCCTGAAGATGTCAGGTTCTCTGCAATGTTCTCCTTCTCTTCTTGCTTCAGCTTTGCCTTTCTTATCAGCAAATTAGCCTCTACATCTACTCCATTTTTCTGCATCTCTTCCATTGTTGCGAGTTTCCTTTCTCTTAGCTGAAACTCCTTTTCCGGATCAAAGGCATCCGTGTAATCTAAGAGAGCTGAGCCAGGAGGAGGTCTTATATTAGCAAGTATCGAACAATAAACTTGATTGAATCTGGCATAAAATTGTTGTACTGTCTCCCCTATATGTATTTTTAGGTGGTTATACTTTTCTAAAGTCAAGAAAGGGTTTTCTTTGACCACCCACTTGTCGAGAAAAATTTTACAAACTGCGGGAAATCTGAGATGCTCGCATCAGGCAGGTTTTTGAACTAACTCTTGACTTTTCCTTGCAAAAAAAGAGAAAATAGCCTGACACTGACATCCTCTTCGTCAACTTCAAAAAGGTCGAGGAAAGTCTCAAAATTATGCATCTGTCTCTCAGCAGTGATGTTGTCACATTCACCATCAATCCTCGGCAAAAATAGGTAATGACTTTCAGGGAAATCATGGAGTATAGGAGGTAAGATGAGTGGTTTGTATCTATCTGGAATTTTACAAGGTGTAGGAGTATGTACAAAAGTTGTAGGATAAGTGTTGATCTCTTGAGGGTCATCAATTTGAAGATGGTCATCATATGATTTGGAAAAAGGGTTAGGACCAACATCAAAGGCGTATGGGAAATTTGTATTTACAAACTTCAAAGGATTTGAATCCAAGGGAGGTCCATGATATTTTCTCAAACATAATATACCTTGGAAAATTTTCTGGACATTCTCAGGAAAAGAGAATAAGTATTTCATGATAAAGAACATGATGTCTTGAAAGAAAGTACAAGTTGAATACCTGATCTTCCCATGTTGTCCTTTCATATTTCTTGGCAAGGTTCATCCTCCAGTGGAGTCTTTGGATTTTATTTCGAAACTGATTTGGGGTCGCTAGGTGAATGGTACAACATTCCTATGTGTCCAAGTGTTGTTCACCATCAACAATTAGATCTAAACTTTGATGATTTTTCCCGAGGAATATCTGGCACCTCGTTCCTCGGCAACGGCGTTAGTATGTTATCACTCTGCCATATCTCTAAGGCTAAAGAAAAGATCCCAATAGAGGTAACCATAGACCAATCTTTTGGCTTGGTATCTAGCCCTACCAAACCAAAGAGGGCTCTCCAGTAGGTAAGAAAAAGGAAAAATCCTCTTTCTCTCATTCTTATACCTAGGTTTGATGCAATGCTCATAGTTATGATCCTCCAAGGCTTTAGTTTGAGCCATTTCTCCCCAACATTTGGGATCTCGGTGACAAATGAGATGATGGAAGTTGACACAGTGAAAGTGACACCAGCTAGAGTAACTTGATTTTCATGGAGATTAGAAATGAAAATTTTGGTCAACATAGCATGGTGTTGGACCTTCTGAATTTGCTCACATAACTCAAAACATCCAACATTTTTGAAACATGTCAGAACCATAAGAAATGCCAAAATTTCCCTAGTATTTTTTCGCTCTAATCTGAGTATTGGTAAGCCCTGGTATTGCACCAAGAGTGCTGCAACTCCCAGAGGTTGTCCTAATTTATTTTATCAACCCAGTGTTCGTACAAACTTGGAGGTGACAGTGCTATATACATAGCAGATACATTATGTTCATGTCATCTTCTTTCACTCTACGAAAGGGTGCTACTTATAAGGGTTCTCAGTGAATTTTTTCACACTTCAATGAAACTAAAATAAATTGCTGAAAGGAAATGACAGAAAGAAACTAAACTAAATTGCTGAAAGGAAATGACGTAAAGGAAACTAATTTAATTTGTTGAAAATAAATGGCAGAAAGGAAACTAATTCTAAACCACACTTAACTTGGCCAAATGGCTAAATGCACTCTACTTATCCTATGGTCTATCTAGCATGCTTCTATCCATGCATCTAATTTATCCATGGCTTAATTCTAATTGAAAAAAAAGGGGTTGATTTGCAGCTTGGAGGAAAAAAAAAAGGCTAAAGTGGCTAATGGAGGGCTTAACACCTGAAACAAGGCTTAGAAGTGGAAATACCAGGGTTAAACCTTATAAAACTTTATTATAGTGTAGAAATGGCTTTGGAGTGGAATGAATTGAAAAGTACGATGGAAAAGGTGCGATGGAGGCAAAAGTTGCGATATGCAATAACATAATCGCAATATCGCAAAATTAAAGGGATAGCGGAAGTTTTGTTCGGGAGCAAGAGCAAAGTGTGAAATGCGATGAGGTAAAACCTACGAAGTGCGAAGTGCGACGAGGTAAAAGCCGCAATGTTGCGATTTCGCAATATCACAATCGGTGAAAGTGAGCGGTAAGTGTTTAAAATAAAAGGGAAAGAATTTTGGTTTGTAATTTGTGATGCGGCGGTAATATTGCATCGGCGAAAACGAGCGGTAAGTGTTTAAACAAAAAAAATAAACTTTGTGAAGTGCGATTGCAAAAAGGGATTGCAATAAGTCTTAAAGGAAAAGGGGAAAATGTTGTGAAGTGCGATTGTGATGGGTGACGTGGCGGTGGGACCCGTGGTGGAGCGTGATCGCAATATCACAATCAGCAGGTAGGAGCAATAAGTGTTAAAGGAACCAAATAAAAAGTGTGATTTGCGATGAGCGAAGTACGGTAGTGGGGATTTCGAGGAGGAAATGCAGAGGTCAAGTTTCAATGGTTTTCAAGCATTTTGTGTTAAAAAAGGTAAGGTAACAGTGAATAATAAAAACAAATTAATAAGGCGAGTTGAAGGGCTTAAGTGTTTTTGGGAATAAAATGTGGGTGCAGCAGTTGGAAAAAGCATAAAAAGGAGGGAATGGAGGGCATAACAACGATGCACAAGTTTTGAATACAGAGATGAAAAATGAAGCGGGGAAGCACCACGGAGCTATGGGGTTTTAAAAATAAGTCCTGCAATCATCCTGCTAACTTATGCGCAAAGAAACATGAAAATGTGCAAAAATACAGTGCAAAGGAAGACTGAAAAATGATAATGCAACTCTACTTTTAATCTCAGAAATAGTGAACAGAAATCATTTTTTTTGGCATGTGGGAAAGCCTACCCCCCTTGAGCTCTATTGACAAAAATGAGAATGGAAGTCTAGATCCATAACTTTTATAGTTTTATCCTTCATTCTATTAATCAAATGAAAACCTACAGCAGCAATTCGAATTAACAACAACTTGAAACTATCAAAAGAAAGATTAACTAAATAACATAAACAAAAAATAACTAATGGACATAAAAAAACTAGCTAAATGACAGAAAGGAAATAATGGTAGCAGGTAGAGAAGCTGAGGCACATGGATTCGACCCTAACCCATGAGCCTCACTCCCTAAAACTAGATTAGTAAAACAACATCTAACTACTCATTGCATTACAAAAAAATACAGTCTTATTACATCCTGAAGGTCTTAAACAACAAAAGCCTAATAGCTTGCAGCAAAAGTTCTGAATGGAATTGAATCGCTTGGAATTGACTAACTCTTCCTAGCTCTAGCTCTACTCTATTTATTCTACAAGGCAGCTACCAAAAAATCCATAGAAAATAGTGATTGAGTCCACTTAACTCCCAGTAAACAAAGATTGAGTGCTCTCCTCTTTGAGTTTCTTGGCTGCCTCTCAATCTCAAACTTCTTGAGAGAATATTTGGGGTGATTGAGTCGACTTGACTCCAAGTAAATAGAGATTGAGTGAACTCCTCTTTGATTTGCTTGGCTACCTCTAGAACTCAAATTGCTAGAGATAATCTTTGGGGTGATTGAGTCCACTTGAATCCAAGTAAATAAGGATTGAGTTGCTTGGCTACCTTTGAGATTTAAGGAGGGTGGAAAACCCCCTTGAATCTCTCCAATATTTTTCGATAATTTATTGATATTGTGCTCATTTATTCTTCAATATTGATCTTCTAGTGGTAGGGAGTGAGTCCCTAATTTATCTCCTTCTCCAAATCTACATAATCTGCCAAATATTCTCACAATATTCTACAAAAATAACCAATATTAGGCATAAATATACAATTACCTTTAAAACTTCGTAAGAAAATATTAAATCATAAGAAAACGTTATTAAGTGAAGAAGGAGAGTGATCTGAAATGCTCTGCATATGCTATGTGACTATCTATTTATAATATAAAGTTCTATTTTTTTCTGTGGAAAAAAAAAGTGAAGAAGGAGAGATTTAATATATATTTTCATGTGCATAAGGAAGGTAGATGAGTCTAAGAAAGGTTATATGGGCCTTAATTTATGTCTAATTTAGAGGCCCATCATCACCCCCTACTGAAATTGTTTCTCATCCTCTGAGCAACCTATTCATCCTCCTTGCCTTCTGGTTCTTCCTGCATGCTGGCTTATTTCATTTTATGTTTATTGGCCCATGTGTTGCTCCTCCTACTAATCTTCTTGCTATTATTCTTGCATTTCTTCTCGTAGGTGCTTTATGGAGGTCCTCATATGCCTTAAGAAAATCTGTTTTTCATGCCAAGAGGTGGTGGATCCACCTTTTATTTTATTTTATTCTTTTCTGTTCTTTCTTTCTTTCTTTTTTTAATTGCATGCAGAATAAACTCACAGTTCTTTTTTCTGTGAACTGAGTTCACCCTTGGCTACCCTTTGGTACTCCTTATCTTCCATTACAATGAACTGCTTACTACCCACTTTCTCAAGTACTTTTTACTTTTGTCTTGTTCCTCTTCTTGGTGGAAAAAGTGAGGCTAGTTGCTAGATAAGGCTGAGGTTGCTCTACTACTGATTTTGGCTATATAAAAAAACTTTCCTTCTCACACTTTTTAATTTTTTATTAAGCTAAAATAGATTCGAAGAAAGGGTTAGATGATTGCATACCTGAGCCTTACCATTGAACTATTTTTGTAGGTGATATTGAAGTTTTTGATATGGTTGTTGAAGTTGTCTTCGGTGGTTCTGAAGTTTCTCTAAATTTGCATGTGATAATATGCTTGAGGTCCTTTCGGAGCTTCTGAGCACAGGAGGAGGAAGTCCAAATTTGACTGCCTTTGACTAGGGTGTCGACCAAATTTTATTTTTGTGCCAACTTGTTGTTTTTCTGGTTGCAAAGGTTGGAGAGCACCTGCATTACTTGGAGAGAGATACATGGAATTTTATTTTCTTTTATTTTCTTTTTTTGTTTTTAAGGCCTACTAGCTGCCTCAATGAGGTTTTCAACCAGAAGGTCTACCTAGGCGCCTCAAAGGAGGTTTTCACCTAGGATATTTTATTTTTCTCTTTTTTTTTCAACCCAATGACCACCTCATGGAGGTTTTCAATCAGTGGGCCAATCTCAGATGCCCCAAAGAGGTTTTCACCTGAGATTTTATTCTTTCCCTTTTTTTCATTTTTTTATTTTTCACTTTCCTAATCTACTTGAAAAAAACAAAACCTTTTTCAAGTATAGGAATACTTCCAATGGAACCATGTACACATCCAGATGACAGATAAAATCAGGTGCACACTTGGAATACATGCTTTGACATGTACTTGAATATGAGAGATAAATTTTTTTGACTAAGATTGTATCAAGTACTATTGGAGAAGAGTGTGTTGCTGCAAATTAATGACTATTTGGAACCATATGTCAATATAGTTGTGATGTCCTTGATCCACTTTCTAATTTGGATCACCTTGGATGTCCTCTTCTAATATGACATTCAAATATTCCTCTTTTTCTTGATTGTTCTCTTGAACACATGGAGGAAATGCTGGTAAACATGAGGAAACTTTCTCAACATCTGATTCTAATGTCGGCTCTTCATCAAGTGCAACCCTTGATCTTTTGATCTTCTCATTTGGATCTTCTTCTTCTTGATGTTGTCCTTCAATGACATTAAGAAAGTATATTCTTTTCAATACCTTTCTTGAACTAAGATGAAGACAATTTAGATCAAGAGGATATGCTTGGTAGTGTTGTTGCTCAACATTGTAAGTGGGCTGAGATACTTCATGGTGTGGGTTTGGAAATGGTGGTACAGGTAGTTGAGTGGGGGTGGATATATGAGATGGATGTGGTTGAGGTTGTGGTTGTGGTGGAGGTGGATGGTAGGGATAGCATGGAGTTGGGTATGGAGGATATTGAGGGAAATATTGAGGATGTTGAGGATTTTCTCAATAAGGACCTTGCCAACCATGTTGCCAATATTGGTTTTGGGGTTGAGATGGACAAGGTTGCCAAGGAGGGAGTGTGTCCCAATTAGTTTGAGATGGATGTGAATAATCTTGAAATTTTGAAGTGGGTTCTTGCATCATATCAAGTTGAATAGGTTGTCAGGGTCCCCTTGGAGCTACATAACATAGCTTCTTTGGTGTTTGCCTTGCTCCATTTTCTTCCTGGTAAACTTCTTTAAACCTGGGGAATGATGAAAAAAATTTAGTAGCATATGATTCTGCATGGATAATAAAAATTTCAGCATCTTCTTTTTGCTCATTTTGCATTCTTAACATTTCGACTTGTTCACTTATATTGCTAAGAATTTCCATTTTAAAGTTGTCAAGAAAATTTCCAAGTTCATCTTTCCTTACCAATGTTGATGTTGACTTACTTACTCTTTCCCTTCCTCTTTATATGTGCTTGCATGTTTCACAAATTTCTTCAAATGAAAATTGATATACATCTCCTTTACTCATGAGATTAACGAGATCAATCCACTCATCCCTAATTGTTCTAAGTAAGAGGGTTTTTAGTGTGTCAAATCCTAAATGATGAAATTTTTCCCTCTTAACACTATACATGAACCTCTCTATTAGATCCTCAAGGCTCTCATCTTCTTCTTGGTTCATTCTAAAAATTTCTTCTATAAGATCACGATCTTTGTATTTTTCTAGAAATATCTTTTGCATATCATTCCATGATCTTATTGAATTAGTACCTGGACTCATGAACCATTTAAGAGCTCTATCCTTCAATGTTGCAGGAAAAAATCTCAGTTTTTGAGTCTGTGATAAGTAGCCATAAGACCTAAAAAGTATTTCAAATTCAAAGAGAAATGTTTCTGGATCCTCTGTCCTCATACCATGGAAGTTGGGAAGGAAAGATGGAGGGATGTTCTTCATATGTACACTAATGTCCATATCTTGAATGGGAAACCCAATAAGAACTTCTTCATTTTCATCATATCCATCCATCTCTTCTACCTTCAAAAGTGTATGGTGATGTGATTCTTACAGCACCACGTGGTCAAGTGGGGGGGTTGGTATTGGAGAAGCACTTCTTCTTTTTTAATTCTGAGTATCCCTACTCCTATGAGGCATGAAAATCAAATATTTTTGTATTTTTTTTAAATATTTCTGAAATGGCATGAAAATAAAGCAAAGTAGAAAAGAATTCTAAAAACAAAATCAAATCATCTACTAGACACCTTCCGAGCAACGACGCCAAAAAGTGGTGAGCCCCAATATTGCACCAACAATGATGCAACTCCCAGGGGCTACCCTACTTTACTTTATCAACCCAAGGTTCATACAAAATTGGAGGTGACAGTGCTATATACACAGTAGATGCATTCTATTCATGTCATCCTCTTCTTCTCTACAAAAGGGTGAAACTTCTAAAGGTTCTCAGTCAAGTCTGTCACACTTCAATGAAACTAAACTAAATTTTTGAAAGGAAATGACAGAAAGAAACTAAATTAAATTGCTAAAAGGAAATGATATAAAGGAAACTAATTTAATTTTCTAAAAATAAATGGCAGAAAGGTAACTAATTCTAAACCACACTTAACTTGGCCAAACGGCTAAATGCACTCTACTTATCCTATGGTCTATCTACCATGCTTCTATCCATGCAACTAAGTTATCCATGGCTTAATTCTAATTGAAAAAAAAAGGCTAAAGTGGCTAATGGAGGTCTTTACGCCTGAAACAAGGCTTAGAAGTGGAAAGGGTGGGGTTAAACCTTATAAAATTTTATTATAGTGCAAAAATGGCTTTGGAGCGAAATGAATTGAAAAGTGCGATGGTGGAGGTGTGATGGAGGCAAAATTTGCAATATGCGATATCGCAATCGCAATATCACAAAATTAAAGGAATAGCGAAAGTGTTGTTTGGGAGCGGGAGAAAAGTACAAAATGTGATGAGGTAAAACCTGTGAAGTGCGACGGGGTAAAATCTGCGACGTTGTGATTTTGCAATATCACAATCAGAGAAATCGAGCGGTAAGTGTTTAAACGAAAAGGGAAAGAATTGTGGTTTGCGATTTGCGATGCAGTGGTAATATCGCATTGGCGAAAACGAGCGGTAAGTGTTTAAAGGAAAAAAAAAATAAACCCTGCGAAGTGCGATTGCGAAAAGGGATTGCGGTAAGTCTTAAAGGAAAAGGGAAAAAGGTTGCGAAGTGCGATTGCGATGGGTGACGTGGTGGTGGGACCGGTGGCGGAGCGCAATCACAATATTGCAATCGGCAAGTATGAGTGGTAAGTGTTAAAGGAACCAAATAAAAAGTGTGATTTCCAATGAGAAAAGTACGGTAGTGGGGATTTTGAGGAGGAAAGGCGGAGGTCAAGTTTCAATGGTTTTCAAGTGTTTTGCATTAAAAAGGGTAAGGTAACCGTGAATAATAAAAACAAAGGAGTAAGGCAGGCTAAAGGGCTTAAGTGTTTTTGGGAATAAAATGTGGGTGCAGCAATTGGAATAAGCAGAAAAAGGAGGGAATGGAGGGTGTAACAGCGAAGCTCAGGTTGTGAATACAAGGATGGAAAATGAAGCGGGGAAGCACCACGGAGCTCTGGGGTTTTAACAATAAGTCTTGCAATAAACCTGCTAACTTATGCACAAAGAAACAGGCAAATGCGCAAAAATATAGTGCAGAGGAAGACTAAAAAATGGTAATGCAACTCTACTTTTAATCTCAAAAATAGTGAATAGAAAGCAGTTTTTGGGCATGTGGGAAGGTTCACCCTCCTCGAGCTATATTGACAGAGATGAGAAGGAGGTCTTGATCCACATATATTTTGTTTTCCTCTATTCTATTACTCTCATAAGCAAATGAAAAACTACAGCAACACACTGAAAGAAAAAACTAAGCAGTAGTGAAACTATCAAAAGCAGAACTAATTGAATGACAGAAAGAAAACTAGCTTGATGGTAGAAAGGAAAGGATGGTAACAGCAGAGAAGTTGAGGCACATGGATTGGGCCCTAAACCATGAGCCTAGCTCTCTGAAACTTAAATCAGTCGAATGAAATCAATCTGCTTATTTCATAAAATAATAACCGCATACATCTCTGAAAGTTTTATCACTAAGTAAAATAATAAAAAGCTCAATAGCTTGCAACAAAGTTTCAACTAGAATTGACCAACTCTTCCTTGCTCTAGCTCTACTCTATTTATTCCACAGGGTAGCTACCAATAGCTCCCTATAAAATGGTGATTGAATCCTCTTGACTCCCAGTAAAAAAAATTTGAGTGCACTCCTCTCTGATTTGCTTGGTTTCCTATGGAATTCGAATTGCTGGAGAGAATCCTTGGGACCCTTTGGCTTCCTTTGAGAGCTAAGGAGGGTGGAAAATCCTCCTATAATTTCTCTTTGCTGACTCCTCCAAGTCCTTATGATAAAATCCTTATAAAAATGCTTAATAATTCATGATTTTATGCACTCAACCTCATATTAGGCACTCAGAGTATGTTAGCCTTAATCACCACCTATACTAGCATCATAAAACCAAATGATAATAAAAATGCAAGAAAAAGAGATCTAAGAAGGAAAAAAGGTGACCATTAACCCCTCCAAATATGTCTAATAATGGAGCTCATCAAGTATTCTTCCCCCTTTGTGTGCCCTCCTCCCCTCTGTTTCTTCTCCCCTACTGTATGGTTTGTTTTATTCTTCTGCCATGACATCTTAGTGTCAAAACCCTAGGGAGGTGTGATGATGATAAAATGTGATTTTTTAGGAATAGGGAATGGGATAGGGTAATTAAGGGATATGGGGGTAGGGATTTATGATTTTAAGGGATGAGATAGGGATTAGGGATGTAGAGTGGTTTGGAATAGGAAATTAATTACAGTTTAGGGATTTGGGAGCCTAGGAAAATGGAGTACCTAGGGCTTATGGTTTTAAGGGATGAAGGCTTTAGAGAAAGGGAAATGTAATGTAGGGTTTTAGGATAGGGTAATTATATTTGGGAAGGGAATGAAAGTGATAGGGAGTGATGGAAATGAAATGGGAATATAATGGGAATTTGGGAGTAAACTAGGGTTTCAAGCTTTTAAAATAGACATCAAATATTTGAACAAGCTTGAAAAACACCAACAAATTGACTTCATAAGGAGAGGAATGGTGCTAATGGAAACTTACTTGATTTTTGGAGGTTGTGGAGTGATTTTTCTGAAGATTTGAAAGTGATATCATAATTTTTGGATTTTTCTATGGAAAATGGTCAAACGCGCAGCGCATAAAGTAGGCGCGCAGCGCCAAGAGGAAACACGCAGCGGAACACACGTGTGCAGCGCCGTCTTGCGGGCCACCTTTGGAGGCCTTCCCGAGCTCCAAATTGAGCTTATGATAGCTCGTTGGAAATCTCTCTCTCTCTTGGCTACGCAATGTTTCTATCACGCACTAAAAATAATCAAGTATATACCCTCCAAAATCAATTCTCCCAATATTGGTAACAAAGTGTAGAATGAAGGTGACAAAAATGAAGTGTGCTCTTGCAGGCAACTTTTGTAGGCCTTCCTCAACTCCAAATTTAGATCATGATAGCTCATTGGAAATATCTGCTAGTATATTTTTCATTTTACTTATCAAGCAAGTCATTTGGACATTCCATCGAGGAGAAAAATTTATTTTCTAAATTCGCTCACGAAGTGTAGGGAAATCAAGGTATCTTGTAGAGGGAGGGGAATGAAGGGGTTAGGGGTTGTCTAAATTCTTGGGGAAATTTTGGGGGATAGGGATAGATGTTAGAGAGTGTGGGGAGGTGGAATTTCTAGAAATTAGTGAGGGAAAGGGTTCCAAAAGGGAAAAGCACATCCCTAACCTAGGAAGGTGTCAAAAGTGTAACGCTAGAAAATTTGGCGCAATTTCCGACAGCCACTTTGTCGCTATTCTGACACATAGTCGTCGCAAGAGAGATAGTTCAAGGATGGGAAAAATGTGGTTTGTCATTACGTCGCAATTCCGACGCACCGACAAAGTGTCGCACTATCGACACTTTTTTCGTCGCTTCCAAACAAGCGTCGCTCTTCCGACATTTCCCAAACCGTCGCGCTTCCGACGTTTGTAAACTGTCGCAATTCCGATGAAATGTGGTCCGAAATTTTGAACGTCGCTCTTCCGAAATTTGTAAACTGTTGCAATTTCGACGAAATGTGGTCCGACGTTTTGAACGTCGCTCTTCCAACGTTTTTATACTGTCGCTCTTCCGACGATTTTAAGTTGTCGCAATTCCAACGTCGTACAAAAGTGTCGCAAGACCGACGCATTGCAAAAGTGTCGCAAGACCAATGCATCCCATAGGCATCGCAATACAGACACAGACCAGACTGAGAGAAATGCAGATTTGCACCAAGGTCTAAGCAGCAGTTCAGTTGGCCACTTCTCCTTCTCATCATAGTGAGCAGGCATTGTAACCCAGCAACTGGAGAGCATCTGCAATTCAAAGGTTGCGGCTCGTCTGAAAAACCATAGCGAAACGCCATTTTATCGACCCGAATGCAATGGCATCGAAGAACGCTCGTCATAATTAATCTCTCATTGATGAGAGCCAAAGGCTGGATCATATTGGAGCATGCGGAATCGCTAACACGAGTGGAGGTCCAATCTTGAACAGCGTTAAAACTTAATGCGATTTGATATGAAAACCTTGGAACTTAAATCTCGGCTGATTGAACAGCTTTTAAACTTAATGCGATTGATATGAAATCACCACATCCATGTCCCATCGCCTTAAACGCCATCGAATGCACCCACATATAGGAACAGGGCAACTTTTGATTGAGGACACGTGGCAGAAATTGATTGAAGCGGATCTTTGTTTGGGCCGCTTGCACAGTGGAAATCCGGACCCGAAAAATATTAGGGCGAATTTGATAAGAAATTCGCGTCACAACTCTCTCTCCATACACCAACCCAAATTCGGACCCGAAAAATATTAGGGCGTAATTCATTTGGTTTTCGCATCACAAAATTGGTTGACGTCAGCAGGCTATTTTGGAACGCGAATTTGGTTTGAATTATTGTTTATCGTCGTTTGAAGTCCGGCGGGCTCCACGGCTAAAGGGTTCGTTTGAAGGTTTGATAAAGGTTTTGTTATATATTTTATTTTATATAATGCGTGGCGGAATAGTTTTATTGTTTGTTAAGGTCCCACACTGGTTTTGGTAATATTTTGTTTTAAATGCGACGTATATATGTTTTATATATATATTTCATATATATATTAAAACATTTATAAATTGTGGACCCCAGGAGCATTTTAATAGATTTTTTATTTGCATAGTTTTGGTATGTTTTTAATATATGCGTTTCATATAAAAGAAAAGGGTTGTGAGCCTGTTTCAGAATGTATTTGTAAATTTTATTACCATCAATTACACCAAGAGGTACAAGGGAACGCCGAAAGGAGGCAATAACATTACTTGAGCTCACATTAGTGAGGCTCATTGACCTATTTGAGTAAAAGGATACATAAATGGTTGCCAATCCCTCTCAAGCCTCTAGAAATGGAATTGATATTGGTTGCCACAAACTGAAGCTTGTGTTGATTAACATCACTAAATTTTGAGGCATGATAAACCAAGATACCCAATATTAGTGCTACAAATTCAAATCGGGGATTATTGTTAATATAAAGAAAATCAATTGCCCGATTTTGATAAACCAACACTAATATCTACACATAAGGCTGCTTTAGGACTCTTGAGGGGATATGAAACTCAGCATGTAGAGTAATGTCATTATGTAGAAATTCAACGCATGCCATGTTCACTGGACAAATAAAATATGGAACACTACACAATTATAAAATGACATTGCAATAGCAAGTCAACAGAAGGTCAACACATGCGAGGACAGGTGGGTGACACTGTTCAAGATTATGTCAGTGATGATGAATCAGAACAGTGTCCTGAACATAAACCCAAAAAATTTCCATTTCCTTTTAAGAAACCAACACAAATTATGCAACACCTATACAATTGGGTAGGGATAGAATAATGTGAAATAAATATTAAGGGAAACTCTGAATTTCCATATACACTATTCAAATAAGGATATACTTCAAAAAAATAAATTATGAAAGCAATAACAAGAAATCCATTCAAAAACTGCAAATTTGGAATTTTAGAAAGAATGCCCTCAATTGAAAAGTCAGATATAATCCATCTACAATTTTAGACTTCCAATATAACAAAAAAAATATCTTAAGCATATCCAAATTTAAATATATTTAAATATGTATCAGGTGGGAAACCTAAAACAACTCTAAACTTGGTCTGTAACCTAAAATTCTTCCACAACAGGTTCAAGTGACTCCCAAATTCAAATGCAGGATTCTACAAGATCACAGTAGTGCTTGGCATATTTTCTTTGTGCAAGGCAGATAAAACAATAGACCATTTTCTTTGAACCATGCTGGAGAAACATGCTGAAAATATGTCTTCCACAGGTTTGTATCATAGTCTCAAAGATGTAAATATTGTCAAAACCACTGTCACGGTCTTGTAGGCAAAAAAGCAATGGGCCATTCTCTTTAAACCATGCTTGACTGAGCAACATGCTGAAAAGGTGCCTTCCTCAGGTCTGTATCTGTCTCTCAAAAACATTAATATGATCAAAAGCACAACCATGGTCTTGTATATCCCTAGAAACCTACAAAGAAACTGATAACTGCCAAGGAATGAACCGTCATTAGCTAACCCAGAAGAGTGCCACAACTTACACATTAATTATTATGATAACAACTTGTTTGAGGGCCAATCAACAAATAGCATAGCACCATTGTTTCGCTGTGAAATCACTGTAAAGATGTAAGAGGGTTACATGAGTATTGGTTGACACCTAAAAGGCATTAGATATGTGTAACAGGAGAACAAAAAACATATAACGAAAAAGAAAGGCAGAACAAAAACTAAGAATGAATTTTCAACTTTTTTTTGTGTTGTTTTATAACAATGACGAATGGATTTGAATTTTATGAAAATAAGAGAAAAGAAGGAAATATTAAGGAGAAGATAAAAGAATGTGACAGAAAATGAAATATTTAGGTTGATCAAACCTGATCACCCACCTTGGATACACTACATAAGAGAGAGAGACGAGCAAAAGGACCTCCTAAATGAGACAACAGAAATAGGAACAAAAGAACTCAACGAGGATGACATGAGCTAAGTAGATATAAACAGTAATATGTTTCCATCCTCAAATCAAATACAAGTTCTGCTTATTAAAGCATATCTTGAAGATGAGTATTTATAATGAGATCTCCACGCCGAAAACTCCACGAGTGAATTCTATGAAAATTGGAAACTATTGGCTTGCCACTAACTGCCAAAACAAAAACACTTACAACCCATGACTTAACATGTTATATTACCTAGAACAAATGGAGGGTTATGAAGTATCACAACACAGTGATTTACTCAATGACCTAAACAAAAAAAGTCTAACCAAAATGATAATTAATCTGGCATACATGTAGTCAATGACCTTTGAGGATAATATATTATAGATTCAACATGTTAAAGTTTTCATTGTCTGCTAGACAAGGGCATGAAATAAAAACTACAGAACAATGTAAAAAATATCCCCTAGGCATTTATAGATATGTTTAATGAAAGAAAAGGGAGAAACACATCAGTGAGGGATACCCTTTAGGTTGATGCCTTACGAAAAGGTTAAATGAAAAAGTCGTACAACTTTGTAAGACTGCCTCTTGAACAGTAATGTTGGTATATTGCATTAGGTGAGCTTTACAGAGTCTGTATCAGGGAAATTCCAAAGCCTTCCAAGCCATATTTTTCAAGAAAATTCTAAATATGCTCACGAGCATGAAATATTCATCGGATTTTAGTTAAGCTTTTATAAAAAAATAGACAGTAGAACTTGGCTTGAAGAGATCTCTGCACCTCAGAAATGGTATATTAACTCTATTACCAGAAAAATAAAATAAAATAAAAATAAAAATAAATAAATAAATAAATAATAAAAAAATAAAAATAAAAAAATTGCTATTTTCTGAAAGTGCAATCCGAGATCGAGAATGTGATTTAAATAATGAAGAAAAAGAGATTAACTCATGTATAGGATATCCAAAAGGAAAATTTAGTTTTAATGCTAAGAAGAACAATACCAGATGTTAATATACACAGCCAAATGATTATAACCAATGTTGTAACTCACCATCTGTTTATAATCAGAGGACTGCTTCACACTGCTTGATATGTCCTCAATAACTTCAATTAAGACTTTTCTATCAAAGTCACTTAAAATAAATCATAGTAATCTGCTTATTGTAGGCTGTGTGCTAGTTCACAGTTAGCAAGACCTTGGTCGATATATAAGCTTATTTTAAGCAACAATTTGACAGATATCAGTCCAAAAACCAGAATCTATGGATTTGTTCCTAATTTATTTCAGCCTAATGCATAAATTAATCTAGAAGTGCAAAATGGCCTTTAATCTATAAATTTGCATTCTAAGTCTTATTAAAAACTCAGCATAAAGACAACATTGTAGAAACGCAGTATAAAAGAGAAATCCAAAAAATGATGAGAATGATACAGAGAATTACTGTGCAATATACAAGGTTTCCTTAAACCTTAAACCTTCCATATCCTTACGCTGAATGTTCGGTCATTTCACATATAGCTAACGAAAATCAAATATGCACTCAAGGTGTCAGAACTGTACAAAATACATAATCACCAATAGTTTCTATACTAAAGAAAAATAATTTCTGATTATTTGCTGCATCAGTTTGGAGATATTCTGGTTAGATCAAGGTGATAAACTCTGCAAGGACAACATTAAAAGTGGATTACTATGAAAATTCTCTATTGTGGGAACAAATACAGACCTTGATCTGTTTAACATATATTTCACTTTACTTATCATGATTCATGGTGTAGACATTTAGGAAATGAATGATTGTATTGTGAGATATTCAATCCACAGGCAGATAACTCAGGTTGGGAAATAGAAACATCACGTTGTAACAGAGGTCTTGGGCATTAAACAAGGGACTTGGGTTTTTTGGAATCAAACTTCAGATTAAGATGCTCATTTGAAGAATGGCACAGTGAGCCTTAGCATGGAGTTGGGAGTACCAATTTGAAGTGTAGGTAGGGCATTGTACAATAGACCAGTTAGATTTCTGGACCCTAATACAAAAGTTTCTTCTTCTTTCAAAACGTGTTTCTCGTTTTCTGTAACCAATGTGGGACCTGTTCTTGTTTCAATTGGGGATGGATCAGAATTTTTTATTGCTCCATATGATCACACTCTGGGTAGCCCCGGAGGCTATTTGGGGGTGATGAGTCCAATAGGTCTCAATGAACTGTTGCCCTCGCCGGGGAATACTATTGTAGTGGAATTTGATACTATTTTGGATGTTGAATTCCATGATCCTAATGGAAACCAGTACCTTCAGCTCCAGTAATTTTTCACAAAAGAGGGTGCCATAGTCATTCATGCATGCAGAGAGGGTGAATTGTAGGCATTGCAATAGGAGGTGTTTTTGTTGTTGCATTGGCCACTAGATTGTTTGTCTGGTTCTGTTACAAGTGCAGAGTATTGAAAATGACATACAAATTTAGTTCATATATTGTGAAATTGCCTCGGAAATTCACCTAAAAAGAGCTCAACAATGCTACGAAAGACTTTTTTTGAATGTGATTGATAATCGATAATTTCAAGCAAGGGTAATCCCCTTGTGAAACCCAAATTTCTGAGAATTTTCTAAAACCTGATGACGGATTCATTGTAATGAACAAGCGCCTAGGTCCATATTACGTCCAAATCTACCAAGCACGAAGATCTATAAAAAAAATCCACAGTATCTGCAAACTAAGAAGAAGAGGCAGAAAATGTATTCTTCTTACCTGTTCGAATAGTGGTTGGGGTTTACCACGACAAAAATTTGACAGAGCCCATGTAGCATTTCTTATCATTGAAATTCTGGCAGTATCATTCAACTAGGCAAGTGTTTCGGGGAAAAACACCCTAGAGGTTTGTTGGGTCAAAACCTCCACAGATCAGGGCATGCTATTCAGAAGGACTCACACACAACCACACTTGACTGCTAAAAACTAGATAAAAACAATAGTAGAACTCACCCATAGTCCTACGTTCGATGTAGATCCCGCGGGGTCCAAACCCCCAGCAACCCTTCTTCCTCCTTCAACCTGGAAAACAAGAAAGAACGTGCACGGAAACCTAGTTGTACAACATATACTTCTCCTAAACGTTAGTGCAATCCATGTGAAACATTATATAAACCATAATAAATACTTAAATGATAACCTTTTCACACATATAAGTAAAAATTAACACATAGGTTCAGGAACAAGATGGTTCTTCATTATTACGAACAGCATGTACAGTACTAAAAGTGGATAAATCACCTGAATCCTTCCACGATCTTCGAACAGACCGTCGTCCGGATCTGTCCCGCCCTTGCCTCGCTAAGATATTTTCAAGACTTGTGCACTCGAGATGGCATATAAATGGATGAACATCTCCAGGAAACAAGGGTTTCCTGTATAAATATGGGAAAGTGCAGGAGGCACGGGAATTCAGACTTGAATTGGGATTCCAACAAAGTATAATGTCTATATAATTTCCCTCTCCCTTAGGCCATGCACATGAGGGGCTTTTATACTCCCTCAAAGTAGTTTTAATCAGTTGGAAACATTTGGCCACGTACTGGGGTGGTTGAACTACTGGAGTAACCATCAACCCAGCCCGAAAATAGGGAATTTTTATATATTTTTTAATGATTTTAATGTCATACGCGGAAAAGTACATGTGGACTCGCGTATACACGCGGAAAAGTCTGGGCATACCCGCGTATGGGAATTTTAACACTATTTTTTTGTGAATTTTGTTCAAGTCTGTGGGAATGGGTGCCCAAAGCCATAAAGACAATCATGAATCACCTGAGGGTGAAAAATGATGCTATAACAGCAAGCACCTGCCTCAAAGCTCCATGACTCAGGGCAAGATCCCTAAATGTTGCAGAGTCTCCAGCAATATTTCCCAAAGCCCAACAACCTTACACGAACACCAGTTGAACTCAAAGTTGGGTACTAGTTTTTTAAATCAAATTCCAAAATTACAGACATATAAAGATAGTTGGGAAGAATAATTTTATGCCTCTAAAATAAACGTGCTACCTGTTCTCGAACATTATCATTCCCAGAGGTAAGAAGTTCCACAAATATAGGTAGTGCCCCGTAATCAATCACAACCTTTGTATTCTCAGAGGTTCCCGAGACTATATTAGTCAAAGCCAAAGCTGCTTCAAACTGCATTATCAATCACAAGGTATCACCATCAAAGCTATAATTTTAAGATAACAATTTATCTACCATTGAAACTATAATTTTAAAATAGATACACCTAGTGATATAGACACCTAGTGAGAGTAGAGGTTAGGAAATTATAATAATAATTATTACAAGATATCACTCACAGTGCAGTTGATTGTTCATTATCTGTTGTAACTATAATTTTAAAGAAGACACACTTAGTGATATAGACACCACCAAGTGAGAGCAGAGGTTATGAAATTATAATGATAATTATTTCAAGATATCATATTACTCATAGTACAGTTAATTGTTTATTTTTTGGTGTAATAATTTTTTATTATTTATAAACACAATCAAACATATTATGAGGGACGGTGATGAAATTGAAAACGGTCTCATAACAAACCATAACGGGCACATCCCCTATCAAGATAGACTCTGAATAAGAAAGAAAGAAAAACAAAGTGATTACTTACAGGATCATAGGCTTCCTGAAGAACAAGATCCACAGCAACATCTGTAACCCCTAAAGCAACACCTCTCTCTGCAAGACGAATCGCTACATCTTTCATATGTAGTCTAGCAAAATTTCTGAGCTCATCATGAGAAAGAGGATCAAATACAACTATCTCATCAAGTCTATTCAATAGCTCTGGCCTAAAATGTCTTCTAACCTGCAAAAATATTCAAAGGCATGTCAAAGCACTGCAGCCAACTTCGTGATAAAATTATATGAAAAATATGCATACACAGAGTCTAGCAGAATGAAACGACAGCTGTATTGGTAGCTGCCTAAATGCAGCAACTAAAACGGCAGGTGTATTGGCAGTTGCGGAAATGCAGCTACTAAAACGGCAGGTCTGTCGACGGTTGTAGGTGTGTGGATTGTTGCTGGTATTTTCAGACCGATTCCATGGAAATTTACCAGAAACCAGTGGTATGTCAAACCTAGAAGGTAACCCAAGAGACTGTGACCGTCAGATTAAACAAGTAACAGGTGTCGTGCCTAGATAAGAAGTGTTGACGAAAAAAAAATTGAACTCTTTCATAACAGAAGGCCTATCGGCCTAAATATCTAGGACATGTGGCACTCCATGATAAAGACACATGGTGTGTGGATTTGAGTTTTTCAGGTGGTCAAGTGGGCCGAAAATAGGTGAAATTTGGCACCACTC
This sequence comes from Pinus albicaulis, assembly GCA_034641835.2. Classification (NCBI taxonomy): domain Eukaryota; kingdom Viridiplantae; phylum Streptophyta; class Pinopsida; order Pinales; family Pinaceae; genus Pinus; species Pinus albicaulis. The sequence continues at coordinate 75,620 of JAXQQM020069230.1, forward strand.
AGAGATTGACATGTACCAATTGGTACAAGTGGTAGACAATTGGCATGCTCAAACAACGAGGTGATGCAGGAATGACATGAGGGAGAAAATATCAGAAAATCCCCAAATATGGAGAACTAAAGCTCATCACCAACCTGAGATTGACAACTTTACATGATGTAACCTATGAAATCGTAAATGGAGAAATCATAGTAACAATCAAGTAACCTATGTAAAAATAAAGTCGAATTAATCCTGGGAGTGGTAATGGGAGAAATCATAGTGAAAAACAGGAAACATGCAGAGTTTCTTACAATCAAATAGATGAAAAAACACATACAAAAAACCTAGATAATAATCATGAACAAGCTTAATATTGAATTATGAACTGTAAAGGAACTTACAAAATGTGACATTACGAACCTGGTCAAGCACACAAGTAAAAATATCCCGGACATGACCCTGGTTGACAAGTTGTATTGCTCATGATGCAAGAGGATTTGTACCTGCACTGCCAAGTCAATCAAAATCCATCATTATCTATACAACAAATACAAGTAATTGATGTAGTATTTTTTACTCTAAGATGCATTCTTATGATAATGTTAGAACATATGTTGAAAATGTCAAAACATACATGAATAAGCTCCTCTTTGTTTCAAGAACAATTTATTGGAGTCGCATGAACTTGGAACAAGCCTCCCACGATCTGAAAGAGTAGCAACTAAGTCAACAGTGACTTTTTTGTTGCTACGCTGGATCGAGGGAGGTTTGCTCCAAGATTAAATCGCTCCAATAAATTATTTTCTACTAAACAGGGCCAACCACGTGAAGGTGGAAGCTCTTATGGCCCCTCCCCCCCCTCACATCACTCTCAATTCCCCAATACCCAATCTATATTTCATTTTTTACTTTCATGAGCATAAAAAAAAATATTCAATAACTAATAAAAAAACAATTCAACAAAAAAGTACGCAAGGAAACATTGCAATTAATGCTTGACATAAAAATAGTATGATAAATGAGTTTTTTATATAACGCAAAAAACGTTCCAAGTATGGTAACGTTTGTCTTATAATAATACAATATTTTACATTATCAAATTTTCTTTTTCTTCTTCATATTTCTAAAGCTCCTAATTACATTATCAATATCATCGTGCTCTACTCCTGTTTCATGCCTTTCGACCCGCACTGCTGACCTAGTTGCGTAGTCACGATGTCTGGTCTCACCCAGTGACGGGGCATTGCCTACAAAAATAGATAATATTAAATTATAATTGTCAGTTTTTAAATATCATTGAACTAGTTCGGTAATATTAATAAAAGAAATTGCAATGAGATTATTTACCTGGTGCACCAGTTCTCGCCGTTGGGACTGTTGCCCTGTCTTCCTCTCCGGTGGTAAGATCCTCAAGGGAAACATTCTCTGTTGTTTAAACAAAAAACGTTATAAGGACAACCATTAAGGTATAATTAGAAAAAATTATAAGTGGAAATTAATTACCATCATGGCCCTCACTGATAGTAGCATTGTCGGCCTGGTCCCCACTACAATGATTAGGTTTCACATGAGGAGCATCTACATCTGGCTCTAAAACTGGGTTATTTGCCTCGTCGGTAGTGATGCTCCCCTGATTTAAACAAATTTGTTAGACATTAAATTTATGGACGAAAACAAACATATTGAAAGGTTAATGTTTTACCTTATCATGCATTCTGGATCTTGGGACCTGCCCCAAGCTTCTGCGACGTTCAACTACGGCTTGATAGCCGAAATGGAAAGTGATATTTTTATCTTCCTCTGTAGTTTCTGTTCCAAAGTCATCACCCTACATTACATATGATTGTGTATTTTTAATCATATTTGATAGGATTACAAAAACGTTGGAAGGCGATACAATTAATTATAAGATTTTTAGCTACTTAATTACAATTCTTGCAGCTAATTTCAAGTAGCCGCCCTGGCCTAGCTTGTGATGGCCCTTTTTTTCAATCCTAGCTTTGGTTTCCTTTGAGGTGTCAGGCAACCTAGCATCAAAATATTAAAGTCAGATATGACGTAGCACACTTTTATTTTAGACATAGAGAAAAATAAAGCTATTGAATTAAAGTTGTAATTTACCTTGCGGGTCCAGTTGGCATTTTTCCTTCTTTCTTTTTCCTTTTCTCTTTTCCGTCATGGATGAGTGCTCTCCACTCACTCTCTGGAACTGTGAGAGGATGCTCGTATCTAGGGTTAAATTTCAATTGCGTCCTATAGGTGTCCCTGGTATATTTCAAATATTTGCCGGCTACCCGAGCCATCGCTGTTCTGTCAAATGTGCCGACCCCAAAAAGGGCTTCTAGATAATCTAGAAGTTCTTTTTTCAGGTTGGAATTCTAGGAATTCCACCTTGTGCATATGGTTGGGCCAAAAATTACCAATGCATGGCTCTCCAAAAACCTGTAGAACTCATTGTTTCCTACACAGAAAAAATATATATTATCATTAATTTAAAAATAAAAATCATGATAAATATGTTTTAGATAGAGTACATGAAATAGTTAAAATATTAAAATTTACCTGGGAGTTGTATGTGCTTTATAGGGACACCTTCATCGTTCACCAACAACGTGCCATTAATGGTCCCTGTGGAGCTGACACGTGTAGCTCCAGGAAACGTAATAATGTAGTTGGCCATATCAGCCTCATCATTGCCAACACGTTCAGCAGTTGGCTGGGTGTCAGCTTGGGCAGGGTGTGTTTCTTGGCTAGCACCTAAAGGAGTAGAAGATGTACGAGAGGGTTGTTGGGCAATCTCTTGCCCTTGTGTCCCACTACCACCAACACTGGGTTCAGCAAATGCCAGAAAACGCTACATACAAAAGAACTTTTTGTTAGTTTAGTCAATGTAAAAATTAAAAATCAAACTATCACAATTCATCTCATGCAGAACAAAAAAAATATCCTTTTGAATTTTTATTATTACCTAATATGTTTCTAGTTGGGTCATAAGTTGTTTTATCCTCTCTTCTGTTTCAGGTGTTTGAGGCGCGTCTATCAAAGTATTAAATTCCAACCTTGCATCTCGTGCCTTTTTTTGCAACAAGAGTGCTGGAGATAGGGATGAAGAAAGCTCTTCCTGTTATAGCATCATTTTTCACCCCCATGTGATTCATGATTGTCTCTTTGGCCTTGGGCACCCATTCCCACAGACTTGAACAAAATTCATAAAAAACAGTGTTAAAAATCCCATACACGGGTATGCCCATACTTTTCCGCGTGTATACGCGAGTCCATACACACTTTTGCCATTAAAATCATTAAAAATATATATATAAATTCCCTATTTTCGGGCTGGGTTGATGGTTACTCCAGTAGTTCAACCACCCCAGCACGTGGCCAACTTTTTCCAACTAATTGAAACTACTTTGAGAGAGTATAAAAGCCCCTCATGTGCATGGCCTAATGGGGAGAGAAATTTATAGACATTATACTCTGTTGGAATCCCAATTCAAGTCTGATTTCCCGTGCCTCCTGCACTTTCCCAGATTTTTACAGGAAACCCTTGTTTCTTGGAGATGTTCATCAGTTTATATGTTATCTCGTGTGCACAATCTTGAAAGTATCCTAGTGAGGCAAGGGCGGGACGGATCTGGACGACGGTCTGTTCGAAGATCGTGGAAGGATTCAGGTGATCTCTCCACTCTTTACTACTGTACATGTTGTTCGTAATGAAGAAGAACCATCTTGTTCCTGAATTCACGTGTTAATATCTGCTTGCATATGTGAAAATATTATTATTTAAGCATTTATTATATTTTATATGATGTTTCACATGGATTTCACTGACATTTAGGATAGATATATGTTGTACAACTAGATTTCTGTGCACGTTTCTTCTTAGTTTTCAGGTTGAGGAGGAAGAAGGGTTGCTGGGGGTTTGGACCCCGCGGGATCTACATCAAACGTAGGATTACGGGTGAGTTCTACTATCGATGTTGTCTAGTTTTTAGCATACAAGTGTGGTTGTGTGAGTCCTTCTTAAGTAGCATGCCTTGATATGTGGAGGTTTTGACGCAACAAAATTCTAGGGAGTTATTTCCCGAAACAGAACTGGTGACTCCACTGGGGATCGCATTCTTGTGATTCCCCTGTTGGGTGGTTTCAGCTGTTTGAAAGGTTTCCAACAGTTTTAACTATTATTTCCAGTCCAATTAACTTTTTCTCAGTCAGACTGAAGACCTGGTTCTTTATCTAGGCTTAATCTTTTTCATTTTTCATTATTTACCTTTATATACGCGAGTTTTTCTATACACAGTCGCGTATACACGCAGTTTTTGTTAAAGGAAGTCACGTATACGCGGGTTTCCTTTGACACAGGCGTGTATGCACGCTTGTTGAAAAGCTGATAAGTAGCGTATGCCTGGGCAAATTTTGAAATTTTTGATTTCTTGACTTTTTAGTCTTGTCTGCTTGTGGAGACCTGTTCCTGCAGTATCTTTATAGTCTCTGGATTGTGTTGATAGTGGTTATTGGTCTTTTTCTCTCTTGATTGGTTGAAGACTGGCTTATTAGGCAAATCTTTTTTTTTAGTGCTTGCATTTCTGGTTCGAGTACCAAGATCTCTTTTTGGGAATTCTTGGCTGTTCTGCTTAATCAGAACAGAGAGCTTCTGCTCATATACTCTTTCCTAGCTTTGTGTCTTGCTTTGCGCTTCGATTTTTGCCTATTTTTTGGTTGGTTTTCTTGAGTTCATTTGACTAGGTCTTGTTGCAATTTTTGAAGAAGTCTTTCTTAGTTCTTTGAAGTTTGTGATTGCTGCAAGGTTGTACTATTCTTCTGGGCTGAGTTATTGAGTTTCTTGTCTTCTTTTGCTCATATAAATCTTGCTACTAAGTGGCACTATAAGATTTGGAGCGTTTTGGAAGTTTTTCTTGAAATTCAGAGTTGTTTGGCTTGGTAATTGGATAGTTTTCTTGGTCTCTTAGAGCTCTTTTTTTTTATAAAATTCAAAAGCTCGAAAAACATTTTGTTTTGTCATTTGCTTTTGTTTTGCATTTTTGTTTTCGTTTCGTTACATCTTTTGAAGCTTTGTTGAGATTTCTTGCCTTTGGTTTTTGACTTGATTTGGGAAGGGAATTTTCATTGGTTTCTTCCTCTTGTGTCAAGCATTTTTTGGTGTCTTGATACTGAGAGTTTCTGATTCTGGGAACTAGTTTAGTGGACAACCGAAAAGTGATAAAACTGAAGGATTCTTGGGAAATTTCTCTTTTCTTTGTTAGATTTTGCATCTTAGAATTTGCATGCTCTTAGTTATTTGCATTAGGTGCACTTAAGCATTTATAGTCTTTTTCATAGATTTTGCGAGTGTGAGTTTGATATTTGAAAAGAAAAATTTTAGTCTCGTAGAACCCGTGTAGAAATTTCTTTTCATCGAAAGGAAATTATTTCATTTGCATGTAGTTTGGTTTTCATTAATTTATTTTCTGCATCTTAAAACACCACAAGTTTCATTTCCATATCCCATTGACATAATATAACAGCCAATTAAAATAAGCGCTATAATTTAAAAACAACTAGCAAGTTTTTATTAAGTGTCATACACCAACTAGCTAGGTTGTAGGGCCTTGGATTAGGTGAGTGGAGAGTTAACTCTCCAAGGCCGCTCAAACTAAAACATAGAAGTTTATTAATTGAGCGAAATCCAACTCCGTTAGGTGGATCGGGAAAGCTCTCCTCCAGAGAGTCAAGCGCGAGGGGAAGTGAAGGCCGAGAAGAGAGATACCCCCTCTCTGATTTGCTGGATCTTGCCTCAAGACCATTCCGCCCGGCTTCTGACACGGATTGGTGCCCATAGTTTCCATTCCTAGGTTCCACACAGGTGACTGCGGGGGGGAATACCCGTGGTACCTGAGGCAGACGTCGTATCACTTCCAGCAGTACTTCTGGGGGGTGCCCTTGCGAAGCTTGGGTACTTGTGCCGGCAAAGGCTGTTGTTAGGAGGTCGGCGTAACTGTTTCTATTACCTTCGCTAGTAGGCCTGGGCCGTAATTATCCCAGACTACTTTCGGGAGGTCCTATTTTTCGCTTTCTCGTATTTTGGTGTCCAGTCCTAATCACCCGGAGCGGAAATACCTGAAGGCTGCTTGCTTGGCTGTATCTTAGGGATTTTTGTAGTGAGTGCTCTTTTCTCCTAGCTTGCTTAGCTTTATACTTTTTTGAGTCTAATTAAAATTTGTTAAAGTGGCTGATCAAGCGCCTCGTCGATTGAGGAGAATCTAGGGGTTATCTCCCGAGAGTACAGAGCCTTCTTCAAGAAGGCATAGGTGTAACTTAGCAGGTGAGTATCACCCTGTGGCGTCTGACGCAGTGGAGAGAGATCCTCCACAAGGGATTGAAGGTTTCGTAGTTAGTTCTGGTGTTGGTTCCGAGAGGAGCGCTCCGCTCAGCTCGAGAGTCTTATTTCCAGGAGAGTTAGGAATAGAAGTAGAGGAAGTACCTGAGTCTCCTCAGTCACTTCCATCTCCTCTTCCTCCTGATTCTACATTTGTTGTTGAATACATCGGACCTGAGTTAGAGAGACTAGAAGATCCTCCATTTTATTCATACCTTTCGATGGCCACGACTGGGACACGGCTTCTGCTGTGAGTGCTGCAGGCATTCAGACTCCTGCTTCAGTTGAAGGAGGAGGCACTATTTCTATATCTTCGATTGCTTCTAGTACTACTGTGTTTGGCTCTGGTTTCACCCAAGCACATGCTTCTCAATCTGGTCCCTTTTGTTTTGGAATGCCCACTAGTGGGATTCCTTCTTTTTCCTTTTCTGCTGCTGCAGCTGCATCTACACCCATGTCTTCCATGGCTAGTGGGTCAGCTTCTTTTCAAGGGTTCCCCTTTGGAACTGGGCATATTCCTAGTTCAAATCCTTCTTTAGGGTCTTTTCCTTTTACTTCTCAGACTCAGAGTTTTAACCCTTGGTCTGGAGGTCAGAGTTCGACTACTTTTACAGGTTGGAACCCTGTATTCACAACAGCGGGGGCAGGGAATCAATTTTACGCTGGTCACCAAGGGAATGTTTCTTTCCCTTCGTCGAGTTCTTATCAGACTTTTTCCCCTCTTTCTAATGCTTGGAACCCCTATCAGGGGCTTTCCTCTTCATTCACTACTTCGGGGGGGGAACTGGTCCGGTGTTTGGTAACTCTACATTGGGAGGGGGTCCTTCTCCAAATGTTGGGTCATTTGGCCCAACATTTTATACGAGTTATTTTTGGCAACCTGGTGCCTCATCAAATCCAGGGTATTATTTTCAGAATGTAGGGAGTTCATCCCATCAAGGATGGAATCCTCAGGCTCCACCTCGTTTACCTTTTCTGGCAACGTTAAACTTTCCAGATCTGTCGAAATTGACGAATGATCCGATCCGATATAGTCCGGGGTGGCCTCCGGTTCCCACCAAACTACCTTCAGACATTCCAAAGTTTGAAGGCAAGAATGGAGAGGACCCGGCTGACCATATGACCACCTTCCATTTATGGTGTTCTTCTAACTCCCTGATCGACGACTCGAATAGGTTGAGATTGTTTCAACGCACCTTAACTGGAAACGCTGCCAAGTGGTATATTGAGTTAACTGGGGGCAGTTTTGCTACGTTTGGAGATCTAGCTACAACATTTCTAAATCATTTCCAGTTGTCTGTCCGTTATGATGTCGGGACTGAACTCTTAGCTAATTTTAAACAGGACGATGCAACCCACATTTCTGATCATATTCAAGAATGGCGGAGAAGGAAGAGGCTTATTAAAGCTCATATTCCAGGAGAATTCCTTTTGGAATGGTTTCTGAAATCTCTGCAGTCAGATATTTCTAAGGATGTATCCCTGTCCGGGGTATTTTTCCGAGGAGCAGGCCATTTTTAGGGCCCAGCAGCTTGAATTGATATATTCTCAGTCTGGGGTCCTTCATAAATATTTGCCTAATGCTCCTCGCTCCAAATTAGATTTATCCAAGACTAAACCTGGTCCTCATGGTGATGGACTTATTGGGTCGATCAATAATGGTGCAGCTAACCTGCTTAATCAATTGCAGCAGTTGTCTTTACAATCTGCTCCTTCTGGTCAGGCTGTGCCTGCTGAATCATCGCCTTCTCAATCTTTGTCGGTGAATGTCGTTCAGACTTCTAACCCTAAAGAAAATCAACAATCTGAAGGGAAGAAGAAAGGACGTAATAAGAAAAAGGGAAAGAATGAGAAGGGTATTGCAAAATCCAACGAGCATGTTGGTGAGGGTCCAAAGGATAAAAAGAAAGTGAAGTTTCCATGCAAGTTATGTACTGGAGACCATCTTACTCACCTTTTCCCTAAAATTCAGGATGTGCAGCGCTTGTTAGCTCAGCAGGGTTCTTTCAGTTCCCAGGCTGTGTTGACAAACCCTTTTCCCCAAGGGCAATAGCTAGTTGTTGGCGCAAATCAAAATACTGGGGCTTCCTCTGGGGGCACCTAGGAAGGGGAAATTCCATGAAACATATATATGATGAGTGCTCACGTGGATGTCGCCACGAGATCCTGTGATTATGGCGAAGATGAGTCTTTGAAACCCAAGGGTGCTCCCGATGCTACTGAGCCGCTTCACATCACGAAGCCTACTATTGAGCCTATACCTAGGATGCCCAAAGCATCTACTAAGCGTACGACAATTAATCCAAATGCCAGGGCTGCCCAGAACTACTCTATCGTGGAAGATCTGGCGCAGAGTCCTTGTGCCATGTCGGCTCTTGAGGTGCTCCAGTCTTGTCCGGCTCAGCGCAGTGCTCTGCTCACTGCTATTGGGGCTGTCGATCCAAAGAAATCTCTTATGATTACATTCGATATGACTAATTTTAAAAAGAGACTCCCCCATCATATGTCTTTTCATATTAAATCATCATACCGGAAATGCAATATTTTCCGGATGGTCGTTGATGAGGGTGCTTCCACATGTGTGATGTCTCTCACATGTTGGAAGGGAATTGGATCTCTCGCAGCTGTTCCATCTGCTACTCTTCTGACTACGTTTGATGGTCATTCTCACAGACCGCATGGCATTGTCCCAGTTTTTCCCATCTGTGTTGGGGGCAAAACTGTAAATATAAAGGTTGAGATAATTGATGCAAGCTTGGACTACAACCTTCTGTTAGGGAGAAACTTGATTTATGAGATGGATGCCATTGCATCTTCATTATTTCGGATTATTTGTTTCCCTCACGAAGGGAGGATTGTTACAGTGGACCAACTGGACTGTCCTCCTATAGACCCGAATGCATCTGCTAACTCAACTATTCCAAAGTTGGATAAGGCCAAGTCGCCTGTTGAGAATTTAGGGGTTGGAATGTATTCTTCGTTGATGGGTACTTTTGATATTCCACCTCCTACTATTCATATAAATGAAATTTCATCCTCTAGGGCTCCTCTTCGAAGAGAGTTCTTCAGAACTCATTATTTTTCAGACCCTTGGACCTTACCTTCCCCTATAGCCACATTAGCGGAAGGTCAAGTGGGTGGAATGGCATTTCCGATGTCTGCAGCTGAGATTGCTTATCAATCTATTGTTGACTCTGCAAAGTCCATTCCAGCTCCTCTTTCTCCGGAGGAATTGGATGGCGATGTGGCTCCGGCTTGGACACTTAGTTCTTCTTCTGCCCAGGATTTCCTTGATACCACTCTTCCATCTGAAGAGGCCATCCTGGAAGCTATGACTGGTATAGATAGACCGTGGGATGATTTGCATCATCGGTCTTACTTTTTACCTGATTTGAGCGAAGTTCAATCAAATTTTCCAAGTCCTGTGTCTCCTGGTCCTGTTCGCCCAGTCCTGAACCCTTTAGCACCAAACACAGGTACATGTTGAAGGGAAAATGGCTGTGATTTCTCCAACTATCCTGGTGAACATTTCCATGGATACCAATTTCATAGAGAATGTCTTCATCGGAGCTGAATGTTCCCCTAAAGAGATTCAGATTTACACCGATCTCTTTAAAGAGTATAGGGATGTGTTCGCTTGGTCTTATGAGGAAATTCCTGGTATAGATCCATCTATTGTCCAGCATGAGATCAAGACTTATGAAAATTCTAAGCCTGTGAGGCAATAACCTTGTCCGGTCAATCCTAGGAAGGTTGCAGCTATCAAAGCCGAGGTAGAGAAGCTGCTCAAGGCGGGATTCATTTTCCCTGTTCCTTTGACTGAATGGGTTTCAAACCCTGTTCCCGTAGATAAAAAAAAAGGAACAATTCGAGTTTGCATTGATTTCAGAGACCTTAATAAAGCATGTCCTAAAGATAATTACCCCACACCATTTATAGATCAGATCATTGATGAGTGTGCTGGTAATGAGATTTTCTCCTTCATGGACGGTTTCTCCGAATATAATCAGATTACTATCCGTCCTGAAGATCAGCATAAGACTGCCTTTATTTGTCCCTGGGGTACGTTTGCTTACAAGAAGATGAATTTTGGTCTTAAAAATGTTGGGGCTACGTTTCAGCGAGCCATGTCATATGCCTTCCACGACATCAAACAGATCATCGAGGCATATTTGGATGATTTAGCTACTCATTCTCGAAAGAGAATGGATCATCCTGCTCACCTCCGTCAAGTATTTGAACGATGTCGTTTCTACAAGATTAGGTTGAATCCGAACAAGTGTGTTTTCGCGGTCACATCCGGTCGGTTATTGGGATTCATTGTGTCTAGGGAAGGGATTAGGGTAGATCCCTTCAAGGTTGAGGCAATACTTCGGTTGCCTCCCCCGTCCTCTATTCTCCAACTTCAAAGTCTACAAGGAAAGGCTAATTTTCTTCGAAGATTTATCGTAAATTATGCTGAAGTTACCAAAGGATTTATGAGATTGTTGAAGAAGGGAGTTCCATTTTTTTGGGATGACTTCACTCAGCGCTCATTCGATTCTTTGAAAAAAGCATTGACCTTTGCTCCTTTATTGAGTCCACCCGATTATAGCAGGGATTTCCTTTTGTATCTTGCAGCAGTAGAATCTACCATTGGTATGGTTCTGGTTCAGGAAGATGATGCTCTAGTAGAGCATGTGATATACTATCTTATTCGAGGCTTAGTAGGACCTAAACTCCGGTATACTCCAATAGAAAAGCTGGCTTTAGCAGCTGTTCATGCTGTGCAGCGACTCAGACATTACATTCTTCTACGAAAAACTTATGTTTTGGCAGCAGCCAATCCATTTCAATTTGTTCTCAGTAGGCGAGTGATTGGGGGCAAATACAATAGATGGATTGTGATTTTGCAGGAATTTGATCTTGAGTTTATGTCTGCCAAGTCCAAGAAATCATTAGTTTTCGCGGAATTGATTTCAGAGTTGCCCTGTGGAGAAGAGATAGTCTATGATGAATCCTTCCCGGATGAACATGTATTCCTCATCTCTCCACAGGATCCTTGGTATGGAGATATCATTGTGTATCTTCAGACTGCGAAGTTTCCCTCTACTTTTTCGAAAGATGAGCGTCATAAGTTGCGTCACTTGGCTAAGAATTACTTGATCATTGGTGATGCTTTATACCGTCGAGGGGTTGATTCAATCCTGCGACGTTGCTTAACTCTTGAAGAAGCTGAGGCTGTGCTGAATGATTGCCACAGTGGAGCTTGTGGTGGTCATTTATCTGGGCTTGCTACAGCCCAAAAAATCTTACGTGCTGGGTACTTTTGGCCTTCGATTTTCAAATATTGTGTGGAGTCGGTCAAAAAGTGTCATCCATGTCAAGTTTCTACTCAAAAAATGCGCGCTCATCCAACTCCGCTTTTTCCAGTCATTACTGTCGGTCCCTTTACAAAGTGGGGTATTGATTATACTACTTGTAACCTGCCTTCGACTAAAGGTCACAAGTACATTATTGTAGTAGTAGACTACTTTACGAAGTGGGTCGAGGCTATGCCTACTTTTGGGAATGATGGTGAGACTGCAGCTCTTTTTCTTATCAACCAGGTTATTTCTCGTTTTGGTATTCCTAGAGAGATTGTCACTGATCATGGCAGTCATTTTCAGAATAGCATGATGGCTGAGTTGGCTCTAAAATTAGGTTTCTGGCTGGAGCATTCATCTCCGTATTATCCTCAGGCCAATGGGAAAGTGGAAGCCGTGAATAAATCCTTGAAGACAATTCTTCAAAGGACAATTAATAAAGCTCGATCCAACTGGCATATCATGCTATATCCTGCACTTTGGGCATACAGGACGTCAGTGAAAACTGCAACTGGCTTTACTCCGTTCCAGCTAGTTTACGGGTTGGAATCCGTATTTCCCATTGAATGTGAGATTCCTTCTCTTAAGTTAGTTGTTGAACTTCTTCCTGACACTTCTAGTCTTGAAGAACGGATCCTTCATCTGGAAAATCTTGATGAGCAGCGTCGGGATGCCGCCACGATGAATGAAGCGCATAAAAACCGAGTTAAAGTTCAGTACGATAAGGCAGTCAAGCCTAGGGTTTTTTCAGAAGGTGACCTTGTTTTGTTCTATGCCCAAGAAAAAGATGCCCTGGGGGCAGGAAAGTTTAAGTCTATGTGGTATGGCCCCTTTATCGTTAAGAAAGCCCTTAAAAAAGGAGCATATACCTTGGTTGATTTTGAAGGGAATGAGTTGCCGGAGCCTAGAAATGGGCTCTATTTGAAAAAGTATTATGCCTAGGCTTTGGCCTGGCATTTTGCTTTTGTATATAGTAGTTTTTCTTTGTACATATCTGGTTTTTCGATCTTTGATGGGATGGTGATGTTTTTGATCTGCTTTGGCAGGTTGTGCCGGATGTCATGAGTCATTTTGGTTTCGCCGATGGTGCTAGTAGACACACCCGGAACTTGGCTTCCGCAGCTTGGGTGCTTCATCATCCATCCGGTCAGTTGTTAGTATCAAGAGGAGTCTGCATTGGTCCTGCTTCCAATAATATAGCAGAATACACTGCAGTTATTTATCTACTCTCGGAGGCAATATCTTTGGGTGTTGATTCGTTGGTAGTTTTCTTGGACTCCCAGCTGGTGGTGTCGCAATTGAACAATACTTATCGGGTTTGAGATCCATTTTACTCCGATTGTTCTTGAGGGTACATTTATTACAAAGATCATTTCAATTTTTAACTTTCATTCATATTCCTCGAGCTGACAATTGGATGGCAGACTCATTAGCTAATCAAGAAATTGATTGGCATATTAATCATTCCATACAATAAAATTTAATCATCAAAAACATCATACAATTTTATACATTTGTCACATCACATCAAACATCGCTGTATATATATTATCAGAGTGTTCAAAAACTATACAAAAATTTGGATCCATAAGTCATACAAAAAATTGGGCTTATGCCCGATCATGTTCAGTCTCAAAAAATATACAGTCATCTGGTAAATCATATCTATCTACTCCTATGGTCCCTGCCCAGAAGTTGTGTTCCTATAGAACACGATCGCGGTGGCAACTCGGCAGAATAATCGTACCCAGTCACGGGGTACTCCTACCACCCGTCTCTGGATGGCCTTAGGCAGATCTTCCACTGCAGCCATAGGTACTTGGCGGGTTAACCCCTCCAAGTTCCTCTGTACAGCCTGGAGGGTCCTGTCTGGATCTACTGTATCCACCTCGCCTCTGCAGCGCTTATGTTGTGGGTAACCCTTAGGTCGGACTGGTCCAATATCTGTATCATGATCATTATAAAATTTGTAAATCATTTTGAATCCAAACAAAAACATGTTTTTTTCTTTTTCTTCACATATATTGAAAAAATCCAAAAAAATTATATAAGTCAAAAATTGCAATCTTACCGACTGTGCCCCATGCCGCGCCTGGTGGAAGGACAAGGTCTGTATCGCCACGAAAATCCATACCAGCATAGGGATAGTCTTCCACAGCGATGATTTGTTCTCCCCACCATTGGAAGAACTCATCATCCCAAGTGGTTCAGGGAACTTCACTTCCCCCCAGTCTCTTCATCAAGTCAGCCCATCGGGCAATTCTTGGGTCCCTTGGACTGCTGATAGAAGAGATCACTTTGGGTCTCAGTCTAGGAATCTTCTCGAAGAAGAATGTCATCAAGATAGTACCATATCCGAAATGTTTTGTCTTTTCTTTTCATATGGAAGTCAATTGTTGCTTCATGTTCATTAGTATAGTTGTGCACCAATCATATAAATGAGTTAAGCATTCCACAGCTATACTCATTTGAGTCCTGGATGCCTGGTGTAGGGAAGCAGAACCTGCTACTCTGCCAATGGTAAAAAGGAGGATTTTCATGTGCAAGTCTCTTAAGTCTTTGATAGAAATTTGAGTCCCAACTTTCTTGGAACCCTCTACGCAGTAGACGTGGACGTAATCTTCCACGGTGAGCCCTCCCAAAGGTTTGCCATGTAAGTCTACTGGCTCCCCCCTCCGGGAGAGTCCAGTAATAAAATAGATATCTTCCACTTCGATACGTATGGGCATTTGATCTATTATGAAACAATCTTCTTCCGGTTCCCAATAATTCACAAGCATTTCGAGCAACCGGACATTACTCTTCATATTTGGTATTTTGAAAAACTTGAGCAATCCACAATTTCGGAGAATATTGAGCGATAATTGGTCCTGCATTACTTCATTGTCAATGGCACTGTGCTCACGTTCTCTCCATGATATAGTCATCCTACAAAAATTCAATAATTTTTCCGTTAGAATCACGTTTTTTTCAATTCGGGTTGCGCATACGCGATTTTCTCTGTACACAGTCGCGTATATACGTGGCTTGGTCAATATAAACTCGCGTATGCGCAAACCCGTGATTTAAAATAAATAATTCTACGGTGAAAATTCATAATTTTTAACTTATGAACGGACAAAATGAATAACAAGGATGGATTAAGAGCTTACCTAACAAATTCTGCAAAGTTTGACGATCGATTGCTCCTGTTTTGACGAAAGAGGCTTTTTCTCCAGAGCTCTTTTTCCCAATTCAGCAAGTCACAATGAACCAAATGTGAGGTAACTTGTCTATTTATGCCCAAAAAGTTGAAAATTTTCACAAAAATTTGTTATGCTTATTTTTTCAATCTATCTTAAGCTGCATAACCCGAATGCTTGGAAGTGCCCAGATTGGTATATTTTCAGGTACATTTTGACGAAGTTGAGATTTTTCCCGGTTTTTGATCCATGACTGCTGATCCGTCATGGCAGGTATATGATCTTCACTGGCATATAGGTTAGGGAATCCACTTTCCGTTGCATTTTGCATACTAGCCTCCATTCTGATCACTTTCCATAGGGTCGATCCCATCAGGTCATGAGTATTCCACCCATTTCACTCGCCGATTATTTAATCATGACTTGGTGGCAGAGCCTTCCTTTACATGGGCTTCCTATTTAGTTCCTCGTTATCACTTGTTGCCCATGCTGCGTTTTATGTAGGCTCGGGAGTCCTCTTTAGTCCCGCCATGATTTATGTGTTGAAGCTTCATTCTTCTTCTTCCTCACTATCATTTTTCTGGCTATTACCCTAGAGGCTCCCTGGTGTTGTTGAGTTGTATTATTGCATTGCATATTGGCTACTTGTTTATCCTGGCCTTTAGCCGGCTTCATTTTGGACTCGATGTTTAAGCCAACTTTTGACCATGACTATCTGTACAAGTTAACCATTGCATGCATTTAGCTATCGCGATCTGACACCCTTTTTACCCATGGATGGAACATTCCTCTGAGTATCGCTTACCAGTTTCCACCACCTTGCATTGAGCATAGGATTGTTCCAATCCTAGGAACTAGTGCATCTATTTCTTGATACTCGTTCTATCCATTGTACCATATCATTCTTTTATTATTTTTCAGGCTTATTATATGAAAAAGACAAAAAAAATCAAATATAACAAAAAGAGCAGGAACGGGATGTAACTTCGTAATTTGATGGTAGTACAGTATCAGTGTGTTTCCCTTGAACAAAGCACATACACTTATATATTTCCTTCATTTGGGATGGTCTTAGTTTTGACCTAGGTTCAGCCTTTGCCTTGTTTCACTGGTCGGTTCTCCCCCGGTTGGTTATCTCTTCCAATCATATGGAGAGTTTTTTTTGCCTCCTGCATAACAGACTTATACAGTGTCACTTTTTACTGCCATGGTCATCACGAGTCGTGCTTTTGTTCAAGGGAAGTCTAACTAGAGTCGGCCATTCTGCGGTGTCTCTTGAATCATTATTCAGTCAGCCTTCCTGGTCTTGTCAGTATCTTGTTCTATCACATCAGATGTTTTGGTCTTCTGCTCATGCTGGTTTGAGAAGGTCCCCATTGACTTCTTGTTGGCGGGTTTGTCTCTCATCGACTACGACACATTGCTCTGAGAGTAAACCTAGAGCCGCACCCTGGCCCTATTTCCATCATTGATAGGTGACCTTGTGCTCAGCATTTGATCATCATTATGGGTCTTTGACTGAGTGGTTTCCCCTGTGTTCGACGTCAACATACATTATCACACTTGGGATTCATGCAGTACCTTGATTTCCATTTGACCCTATCGGTGGATTTCTCGCCTCTGTGTCAGCTTTCATTATTGGTTGGTTCAGAGGATTTCTTCCGTGCGCTAGCTTCATCTTGTGCATGTCGGAAACGTACTTCGGTTTTGGTTCCGTCACTCTACTTCGTCCGATTCCTTCCAAATCTTGGCCTGCGGGTTACACTCGCGCTGGACTGATGTGGGATGCCTTAATGCCTTCCTTCCAGAAGATCTTTTCCCATCGACTCCGACTCATTGCTCTGGGAATAAGGTCTAGAGTATTTTTGTCAGTACCTTAGGGTTTGCAGTCATCAGTGGCAGACTCTTCGCTATCGACAGTGGGGATTCATCATTGCCTCCTGATTGATAGATTCTTCCAAGTGTTCGACTTCAACTCATTCATTCGCACTTGTTAGATTGTACTAGGGCACATTGACACTCATTTTCATTATTGGTGGGTTGTCTCGCATTGGTTAACGGTTTACATTATTGACCGGTAATCCAACGATTTCCTACATGGTCTACTTCAGCTCATTTATTCCCATTTTGTAGAATTGTGCCGTCGAGATCGGTGAAGACCTCGGGTTGCATCAGCATCTTTCGGTTCACTTTTGACAGTTCATTCAGTTTCTGCCAGTGATGTCGTCCACCCTTATATGTTGCAGTATCAATACAGCAGCATCTTATATGTTGGCTCCCGAGTTGCGTGACTGTACCATGTGTTCCACCCCTTATGATTTGGTACTTGGAGATTTAGTTACTTTTATGATCCGACATACAGTTTCAGCATCATTGATCAGCTTTCTATATGTGATACTTGGACATTGATTCCGACTTTTACTTCCGGACCATGCTCAGATGATTCGTTGTGTACTTTCAGTTTAGTTATACTTGTATACATTTTGGAATCATCATGTACTTTCTATATGATATATTTCTGATTGAGCATGGGTATGCCTGCCTCAGCATGAGTTGACTCTCTGTTTTCTTTCATTGGTTTTTGGCAGGCTGAAATCTGGTGAAGTCCTCTCTTGTCCTTGCGAAGTTCTTTCTATGTGCATAATACATTTCGGCCATCATGTACCCCTTCTGACCTCATATATTAGGGGGCATATGTTATAGCATCATTTTTCACCCTCATGTGATTCATGATTGTCTCTTTGGCCTTGGGCACCCATTCCCACAAACTTGAAAAAAATTCATATAAAACAGTGTTAAAAATCCCATACGTTGGTATGCCTAGACTTTTCCGCGTGTATACGCGAGTCCATACACACTTTTCCGTGTATGCCATTAAAATCATTAAATATATATATATAAATTCCCTATTTTCGGGCTGGGTTGATGGTTACTCCAGTAGTTCAACCACCCCAGCACGTGGCCAACTGTTTCCAACTGATTGAAACTACTTTGAGAGAGTATAAAAGCCCCTCATGTGCATGGCCTAAGGGGGAGAGAAATTTATAGACATTATACTCTGTTGGAATCCCAATTCAAGTCTGATTTCCCGTGCCTCCTGCACTTTCCCAGATTTTTACAGGAAACCCTTGTTTCCTGGAGATGTTCATCAGTTTATATGTCATCTCGTGTGCACAAGTCTTGAAAGTATCCTAGCGAGGCAAGGGCGGGATGGATCCGGATGACGGTCTGTTCGAAGATCGTGGAAGGATTCAGGTGATCTCTCCACTTTTTACTACTGTACATGCTGTTCGTAATGAAGAAGAACCATCTTGTTCCTGAATTCACGTGTTAATATTTGCTTGCATATGTGAAAAGATTATTATTTAAGCATTTATTATTGTTTATATGATGTTTCACATGGATTTCACTGACATTTAGGATAGATATATGCTGTACAACTAGATTTCCGTGCACGTTTCTTCTTAGTTTTCAGGTTGAGGAGGAAGAAGGGTTGTTGGGGGTTTGGACCCCGTGGGATCTACATCAAATGTAGGATTACGGGTGAGTTCTGCTATCGATGTTATCTAGTTTTTAGCATACAAGTGTGGTCTTGTGAGTCCTTCTTGAGTAGCATGCCTTGATCTGTGGAGGTTTTGACCATCAAAGAGGGAATCATCAGGCGTACCATGGCTAGGTGTCCGCGTATTTGAACAAAATTAATATTATTTCAATTATGTAAATAACTAAAATACCTGAAGATAGAGCAATGCTGGCACTTTACATGTTCTTCCGCTAGCCTTTTTCCGCGATCATCCCGTCTCGGGGTTGTTCCTGTACTACCTTGATCAGTCTGCCACATTGCAATAAAATTATAAATGTAAAAACTTTCAAACAATTTCTAACTTGAAAACACAAAATGAAAACTAAAATAATTTTTCACGAGTATGCTCATATGGGTGTTATAGCATCATTTTCACCTTCATATGATTCATGATTGCTTTTATGGCTTTGGGCACCCATTCCTACAGACTTGAACAAATTCACTAAAAAACAGTGTTAAAATTCCCATACGCGGGTATGCCCAGACTTTTCCGCGTGTATACGCGAGTCCACATGTACTTTTCCGCGTATGCCATTAAAACCATTAAAAAAATATATAAATTCCCTATTTTCGGGCTGGGTTGATGGTTACTCCAGTAGTTCAACCACCCCAGCACGTGGCCAACTGTTTCCAACTGACTGAAACTACTTTGAGGGAGTATAAAAGCCCCTCATGTGCATGGCCTAAGGGAGAGAGAAATTCTATAGACATTATACTCTGTTGGAATCCCAGTTCAAGTCTGATTCCCCGTGCCTCCTGCACTTTCCCAGATTTATATCAGGAAACCCTTGTTTCCTGGAGATGTTCATCCACTTATATGCCATCTCGAGTGCACAAGTCTTGGAAGAATATTAGTGAGGCAAGGGCGGGACGAATCCGGACGACAGTCTGCTCGAAGATCGTGGAAGGATTCAGGTGATCTCTCCACTTTTACTACTGTACATGCTGTTCGTGATAATGAAGAACCATCTTGTTCCTGAACCTACGTGTTAATGTTTATTTATATGTGTGAAAAGATTATCATTTAAGCATTTATTATGGTTTATATAATGTTTCACATGAATTTCACTAACGTTTAGGAGAAGTATATGTTGTACAACTAGGTTTCCGTGCACGTTCTTTCTTGTTTTCCAGGTTGAAGGTGGAAGGAGAGTTGCTGGGGGTTTGGACCCCGCGGGATCTACATCGAACGTAGGACTTCAGGTGAGTTCTGCTATCGTTGTTAACTAGTCTTTTGCATTCAAGTATGGTTGTGTGTGAGTCCTTCTGAATAGCATGCCCTGCTCTATGGAGGTTTAGACCCAACAAACCTCTAGGGTGATTTTCCCTGAAACAGAACTGGCGACTCCGCTGGGGACCACATTCTTGTGATTCCCCTATTGGGTGGTTTCAGCTGTTTGATAGGTTTCCAACAGTTTTAACTTTTATTTCCAGTCCAGTTTACTCTTCCTTAGTCAGACTGAAGTCCTGGTTTCTTATCCAGGCTTGATCTTTTTTGTTTTTCATTATTTACCTTTATATACGTGGGTTTGTCCATACACAGACGCGTATACACGCAGTTTTTGTTAAAGGTAGTCGCGTATACGCGGGTTTCCTTTAGCACAGTCGCGTATGCACTCTTGTTACTAAACTGTCAAGTCGCGTATACCTAGGTCAATTTTGAAATTTTAGGTTTTTAGACTTTCTAGCCCTCTCTCCCTGTAGAGACCTGTTTCTGCAGTGTCTTTGTATCCTCTGGATTGAGTAGAAAGTGGCCCTTGGTCTTTTCTCTCTCTGGTTTGGTTGAAAACTAGCTTTTTTGGCAAATCTTGTTTCTTGTGCTGGCATTTCTGGTTTGAGTACCAAGATCTCTTCCTGGGGATTCTTGGTTGATTCTGCTTCATCATAACAAAGGGATTTTGCTCATTTACTCTTTCCTACCTTTGTTTCTTGCTTTGCATTTCGATTTTTGCCCATTTCTTGGTTGGTTTTCTTGAGTTCAGTTGACTAGTTCTTGTTGCAATTTTTGAAGAGTCTTTCTAGGTTCTTTGAAGTTTTTGTTTGCTACAAGGTTGTACTATTCTTCTAGGCTGAGTGTTTGAGTTTCTTGTCTTCTTTTGCTCATATAGATCTTGCTACTAGCTAGCCCTATAAGGTTTGGAGCATTTTTGAAGTTTTTGCTTGAAATTCAGAGTTGTTTGGCTTGGAATTTGGTAGTCTTCTTGGTCTTGTCGAGCTCTTCCTTTTTATAAAACTCAAAAGCTCAAAAACATTTTGTTTTGTCCTTTGCTTTTGTTTCACATTTTTGTTTTCATTTTGTTATATCTGTTGAAGCTTTGTGGAGTTTTCTTGCTTTTGGTTTTCAACTTGATTTTGGAAAGGAATTGTCATTGGTTTCTTCCTCTTGTTTCAAGCGTTTTTTGGTGTCTTTATATTAAGAGTTTCTGATTTAGGGAACTAGCTTTCTGGACAACCAAAAAGAGATAAAACTGAAGGATCTTTGGGAAATTTCTCTCTGCTTTAGTAGATTTTGCATCTTAGAATTTGCATGCTCTTAGTGATTTGCATCAGGTGCACTTAAGCATTTATTCATTTTCATAGTTTTTGTGAGTGTGGAGTTTGTTATTTGAAAAGAAAAATAAATTTTTTTAGTCTCATAGAACCTGTATAGAAGTTTCTTTTCATCGAAAGACAATAACTGCATTTGCATGTAGTTTGGTTTTTATTAATTTATTTTCTGCGTCAAAACACCACAAGTTTCATTTCCGTATCCCTTTGACTTAACATAACAGCCAATTAAAATAAGCGATATAATTTAAAAGCAACTAGCAAGTTTTTTTTAAGTGTCATACACCAACTAGCTAGGTTGTAGGGCCTTGGATTAGGTGAGTGGAGAGTTAAATCTCCAAGGCCTCTCAAACAAAACATATAAGTTGATTAATTGAGCGAAATCCAACTCCGTTAGGGGGACCAAGAAAGCTCTCCTCCAGAGAGTCAAGCGCGAGGGGAAGTGAAGGCTGAGAAGGGAGATACCCCCTCTCTGATTTGCTGAATCTGACCTCAAGACTGTTCCGCCCGGCTTCTGACACGGATTGGTGCCCATAGTTGCCACTCCTAGGTTCCACATAGGTGACTGCGGGGAGGAATACCCGTGGTACCTGAGGTAGACGTCGCATCACTTTCAGCAGTACTTCTGGGGGGTGACCTTGCGAAGCTTGGGCACTTGTGCCGGCAAAGGCTGTCGTTAGGAGGTCGGCGTAACTATTTTTGTTACCTTCGCTAGTAGGCCTGGGCCGTAATTATCCCAGATTACTTTCGGGAGGTCCTATATTTCGCTTTCTTGTATTTTGGTGTCCGGTCCTAATCACCCGGAGCGGAAATACCTGAAGGCTGTTTTCTTGCTTGTATCTCAGGGATTTATTTTTGTAGTGATTGCTCTTTGCTCCCAGCTTGCCTAGCTTCATATTTTTTGAGTCTAATTAAAATTTGTTAAAGTGGCTGATCAAGCACCTCGTCGATTGAGGATAATCCGGGGGTTATCTCCCGAGAGTTCAGAGCCTTATTCAAGAAGGCGTAGGAGTGATTTAGTAGGTGGGTACCACCATGTGACGTCTGACGCAGTGGAGAGAGATCCTCCACAAGGGTCTGAAGGTTTCTTAGCTGATTCTGGTGTTGGTTCCGAGAGGAGTGTTCCGCTCACCTCGCGAGTTTTATTTCCGCAGGAAGAAGAAGTTCAAATAGAGGAAGTACCTGAACCATCAGTGTCACTTCCATCTCCTCTTCCTCCTGATTATCCGTTCGTTGTTGAATACATCGGACCTGAGTCAGAGAGACCGGAAGATCCTCCGTATTATACATACCTTTCGATGGCCACGACTGGGAACGCGACTTCTGCTGTGAGTGCTGCAGGCATTCAGACTCCTGCTTCTGTTGAAGGAGGGGGCACTATTGCTATATCTTCGATTGCTTCTAGTGCTGCTGTGTTTGGCTCTGGTTTCACCCAAGCACATGCTTCTCAATCTGGTCCCTTCTGTTTTGGAATTCCCACTAGTGGGATTCCTTCTTTTTCCTTTTCCGCTGCTGCAGCTGGATCTACACCCATGTCTTCCATGGCTAGTGGATCAGCTTCTTTTCAAGGGTTCCCCTTCGGAACTGGACATATTCCTAGTTCAAATCCTTCTGTAGGGTTCTTTCCATTTACTTCTCAGACTCAGAGTTTCAACCCCTGGTCTGGAGGTCAGAATTCGACTACTTTTACAGGTTGGAACCCTGTATTCACTACAACGGGGGCAGGGGATCAGTTTTACGCTGGTCACCAAGGGAATGCTTCTTTCCCTTCGTCGAGTGCTTATCAGACTTTTTCTCCTCTATCTAATGCCTGGAACCCCTATCAGGGGCTTTCCTCTTCATTTCATACTTCAGGGGGGGAAACTGGTCTGGGCTTTGGTAACTCTGCATTGGGAGGAGGTTCTTCTCCTTTTTCTATGAGTTCTTTCTGGCAACCTGGTGCCTCATCAAATCTAGGGTATTATTTTCAGAATTTTGGGAATTCATCCTATCAAGGATGGAATCCTTAGGCTCCGCCTCGTTTACCTTTTCTGGCAACGTTAAACTTGCCAGATCTCTCGAAATTGACTAATGATCCGATCCGTTATAGTCCGGGGTGGCCTCCGATTCCCACCAAACTTCCTTCAGACATTCCAAAGTTTGAAGGCAAGAATGGAGAAGATCCGGCTGACCACATCACCACCTTCCATTTATGGTGTTCTTCGAACTCCCTGATCGATGATTCGATTAGGTTGAGATTGTTTCAACGCACCCTAACTGGAAATGCTGCCAAATGGTATATTGAGCTAACTGGGGGCAGTTTTGCTACATTTGGAGAACTGGATGTTACATTTCTAAACCATTTTCAGTTGCCTGTCCGATATGATGCTGGGACTGAACTCCTAGCTAATTTTAAGCAGGACGACGCAACCCACATTTCTGACCATATTCAGGAATGGAGGAGAAGGAAAAGGCTTATTAAAGCCCATATTCTAGGAGAATTCCTTTTGGAATGGTTTATGAAATCTCTGCAGTCAGACATTTCTAAAGATGTATCCCTTTCTGGGGTATTTTCCGAGGAGCAGGCCATTTTTAGGGCCCAGCAGCTGGAACTGATCTATTCTCAGTCTGGGGTCCTCCATAAATATTTTCCCAATGCTCCTCGC
This sequence comes from Pinus albicaulis, assembly GCA_034641835.2. Classification (NCBI taxonomy): domain Eukaryota; kingdom Viridiplantae; phylum Streptophyta; class Pinopsida; order Pinales; family Pinaceae; genus Pinus; species Pinus albicaulis. The sequence continues at coordinate 99,280 of JAXQQM020069230.1, forward strand.
TCCAAATTAGATTTATCCAAAACTAAGCCTGGTCCTCATGGTGATGGGCTTATCGGGTCGATCAATAGTGGTGCAGCCAGCCTGCTTACTCAACTACAGCAGTTGTCTTTGCAATCTGCTCCTTCTGGTCAGGCTGTGCCTGCTGAGTCATCACCTTCCCAATATTTGTCCATAAATGTTGTCCAAGCTTCTGATCCCAAAGGAAATCAACAATCCGAAGGGAAGAAGAAGGGACGAAATAATAAGAAAAAGGGCAAGAATGGGAAGGGTAATGCGAATAAAACCAACGAGCATGTTGGTGAGGGTCCAAAGGAGAAAAAGAAAGTGAAGTTTCCATGCAAGCTGTGTGTTGGAGACCATCTTACACACCTTTGCCCTAAAATTCAGGATGCGCAGCGCTTGTTAGCTCAGCAGGGTTCTTCTAGTTCCCAGGCTGTGTTAACAAACCCTTTTCCCCAAGGGCAACAACTAGTTGTTGGCGCGAACCAAAATCCTGGGGCTTCCTCTGGGGGCACCCAGGAAGGGGAAATTCCATCAAACATATTCATGATGAGTGCTCACGTGGATGTCGCTACGAGATCCCGTGATTATGGCAGAGAAGAGTCTTCGAAAGCTAAGGATACTCCTGATGCTACTGAGTTGCTTCATATTACGAGGCCTACTGTTGAGCCTATACCTCGGATGCCCAAAGCATCTACTAAGCGTTCGACAATTAATCCAAACGCTAGGGCTGCCGAGAACTACTCTATTGTGGAAGATCTGACGCAGAGTCCTTGTGCCATGTTGGCTTTAGAGGTGCTCCAGTCTTTTCCGGCTCAGCGCAGTGCTTTGCTCACTACCATTGGGGCTATTGATCCAAAAAATTCTCTTCTAATTACATTTGATATGACTAATTTTAAGAAGAGACTCCCCCATCATATGGCTTTTCATATTAAATCATCGTACCGGAAGTGCAATATCTTTCAGACGGTTGTTGATGAGGGTGCTTCCACATGTGTGATGTCTCTCACATGTTGGAAGACGATTGGATCTCCCAAAGCTGTTCCATCTACCACTCTTCTGACTGTGTTTGATGGTCATTCTCACAGACCGCATGGTATTGTCCCAGCTTTGCCTATCTGTGTTGGGGGAAAAACTGTGAATATAGAGGTTGAGGTAGTTGATGCAAGCTTGGACTACAACCTTCTGTTGGGGAGAAACTGGATTTATGAGATGGATGCCATTGCATCTTCATTATTTCGCATTATTTGTTTCCCTCACGAAGGGAGGATTGTTACAGTGGACCAACTGGACTGTCCTCCTGTAGACCCGAATACGTCCACTGACTCATCTATTCCCAAGTTGGATAATACTAAGGCGCCTGTTGAGAATTTAGGAGTTGGAATGTATTCTTCCTTGATGGGTACTTTTGATATTCCTCCTCCTACGGTTCATATTAATGCAATTTCATCCTCCAAGGCTCCTCTTCGAAGAGAGTTCTTCATAACTCATTATTTTTCGGACCCTTGGACCTTACCTTCCCCTACCACCACATTAGCGGAAGGTCAAGTGGGTGGAATGGAATTTCCAATGTCTGCAGCTGAGATTGCTTATCAGTCTATTGTTGACTCTGCAGAATTCATTCCAACTCCTCTTTCACCGGAAGAGTTGGATGGAGATGTGGCTCTGGCTTGGACACTTAGTTCTTCTTCTGCCCAGGATTGCCTTGATACCACTCTTCCATCTGAAGAGGCCATCCTGGAAGCTATGACTGGTATAGATAGACCATGGGATGATTTGCATCATCGGTCTTACTTTTTACCTGATTTGAGCGAAGTTGAAACGAGTTTTCCAAGTCCTCCGTCTCCTGGTCCTGTTCACCCAGTCCTGAACCCTTTAGCACCAACACAGGTTTATGCTGAAGGGAACATGGCTGTGATTTCTCCTACTATCCCTGTGAACATTTCCAGGGATCCCAATATTATTGAGAATGTCTTCATCGGAGTTGAATGTTCCCGTGAAGAGGTTCAAATTTACACCGAGCTCTTTAAAGAGTATAGGGATGTATTCGCTTGGTCTTATGAGGAAATGCCTGGAATAGACCTATCTATTGTCCAGCATGAGATCAAGACGTATGAAAACGCTAAGCCGGTGAGGCAAAAACTTCATCCGGTCAATCCTAGAAAGGCAGCAGCTATCAAAGCTGAAGTTGAGAAGCTGCTTAAGGCGGGATTCATTTTCCCTGTTCCTTTGACTGAATGGGTTTCAAATCCCGTTCCCGTAGATAAAAATCAAGGAACGATTCGAGTTTGCATCGATTTCAGAGACCTAAATAAAGCATGTCCTAAAGATAATTACCCCACACCATTTATCGATTAGATCATTGACGAGTGTGCCGGTAATGAGATTTTCTCCTTCATGGACGGTTTCTCCGGATATAATCAGATTACTATCCGTCCTGAAGATCAGCATAAGACTACCTTTATTTGTCCCTGGGGTACATTTGCATACAAGAAGATGCCTTTTGGTCTTAAAAATGCTGGGGCTACCTTTCAGCGGGCCATGTCATACGCCTTCCACGACATCAAAAAGATTATCGAGGCGTATTTGGATGATTTAGCTGCTCATTCTCGAAAGAGGATGGATCATCCTGCTCACCTCCGTCAAATATTTGAACGGTGTCGTTTCTATAAGATTAGGTTGAATCCGAACAAGTGCGTTTTCGCGGTTACATCCGGTCGGTTATTGGGATTCATTGTGTCTAGAGAAGGGATTAGGATAGATCCCTTCAAGGTTGAGGCAATACTTCGGTTGCCTCCCCCGTCCTCTATTCGTCAACTTCAAAGTCTACAAGGAAAGTCTAATTTTCTTCGGAGGTTTATCGTAAATTATGTTGAAGTTACCAAGGGATTTATGAGATTGTTGAAGAAGGGAGTTCCATTTCTTTGGGATGACTTCGCTCAACGCTCATTCGATGCTTTGAAAAAAGCATTGACCTCTGCTCCTTTATTGAGTCCACCCGATTATAGCAGGGATTTCCTTTTGTATCTGGCAGCAGCAGAATCTACCATTGGTATGGTTCTAGTTCAGGAGGATGATGCTCTTGCAGAGCATGTTATTTACTATCTTAGTCGAGGATTGGTAGGACCTAAACTTCGGTACACTCCGATAGAAAAATTAGCTTTAGCAGCAGTTCATGCTGTGCAGTGACTCCGACATTACATTATTCTACGCAAAACTTATGTTTTGGCAACAACCAATCCATTTCAGTTTGTCCTTAGTAGGCGAGTGATTGGGGGAAAATACAATAGATGGATTGTGATTTTGCAGGAATTTGATCTTGAGTTTATGTCTGCCAAGTCCAAGAAATCATTGGTTTTCGCGGAATTGATCTCCGAGTTGCCCTGTGGGGATGAGATTGTCTATGATGAATCCTTCCCGGATGAACATTTGTTTCTTATCTCTCCACAGGATCCTTGGTATGGAGATATCATTGTGTATCTCCAGACTGCGAAGTTTCCCTCTACTTTTTCAAAAGATGAGCATCGTAAGTTGCGTCACTTGGCTAAGAATTACTTGATTATTGGTGATGCTTTATACCGTCGAGGGGTTGATTCAATCCTGTGACGTTGCTTAACTCTTGAAGAAGCTGAGGCTGTGCTGAATGATTGCCATAGTGGAGCTTGTGGTGGTCATTTATCTGGGCTTGCAACAGCCCAAAAGATCTTGCGTGCTGGGTACTTTTGGCCTTCGATTTTCAAAGATTGTATGGAGTCGGTCAAAAAGTGTCATCCGTGTCAAATTTATACACGAAAAATGTGCGCTCATCCAGCTCCTCTTTTTCCAGTCATTACTGTTGGTCCCTTTACAAAGTGGGGTATTGATTATACTACTTGTAACCCACCTTCGGCTAAAGGTCACAAGTACATTATTGTAGCAGTAGACTACTTTACGAAGTTGGTCGAGGCTATGCCTACTTTTGGGAATGATTGTGAGACTGCCGCTCTTTTTCTTTTCAACCAGGTTATTGCTCGTTTTGGTATTCCTAGAGAGATTTTCATTGATCATGGCAGTCATTTTCAGAATAGCATGATGGCTGAGTTGGCTCTAAAATTGGGTTTCCGGCAGGAGCATTCATCTCCATATTATCCTCAAGCCAATGGGCAAGTGGAAGCCGTGAATAAATCCTTGAAGACAATTCTTCAAAGGACAATTGATAAAGCTCGATCCAACTGGCATATTATGCTATATCCTGCACTTTGGGCATACAGGACGTCAGTGAAAACTGCAACTGGCTTTACTCTTTTTCAGCTAGTGCACGGGTTGGAATCCGTATTTCCCATTGAATGTGAGATTCCTTCTCTTAAATTAGCTATTGAACTTCTTCCTGACACTTCTAGTCTTGAAGAACGGCTCCTTCATCTGGAACATCTCGATGAGCAGCATCGGGATGCCACCACGATGAATGAGGCACATAAAAACCGAGTTAAAGCTCAGTACGATAAGGCGGTCAAACCTAGGGTTTTTTCGGAAGGTGACCTTGTTTTGGTCTATGCCCAAGAAAAAGATGCCCTAGGGGCAGGAAAGTTTAAGTTTATGTGGTATGGCCCCTTTATCGTTAAAAAAGTCTTTAAAAAAGGAGCATATACCTTGGTTGACTTTGAAGGGAACGAGTTGCCAGAGCCCAGAAATGGGCTCTATTTGAAGAAGTATTATGCCTAGGCTTCGGCCTGGCATAGTAGTTTTGCATTGTACATATCTGGTTGTTTTCGATTTTTTGATGGGATGGTGATGTTTTTGATCTGCTTTCGCAGGTTGTGTCGGATGTCATGAGTCATTTTGGTTTCGCCGATGATGCTAGTAGACACACCCGGAACTTAGCTTCCGCAGTTTGGGTGCTTCATTATCCATCCGGTCAGCTGTTAGTATCAAGAGGGGTATGCATTGGTCCTGCTTCCAATAATATAGCAGAATACACTGCAGTTGTTTATCTACTCTCGGAGGCAATATCTTTGGGTGTTGATTCGTTGGTAGTTTTCTTGGACTCTCAACTGGTGGTGTCGCAGTTGAACAATAATTATCGGGTTTGAGATCCATTTTTACTCCGGTTGTTCTTGAGGGTAAGTTTGTTACAAAGATCATTTCAATTTTTAACTTTCATTCATATTCCTCGAGCTGAAAATTGGTTGGCAGACTCATTAGCTAATCAAGTAATTGATTGGCACATTAATCATTCCATACAATAAAAATTAATCAAAAACATCATACATTTTGATACATTTGTTACATCACATCAAACATCGTTGTATATATATCATCAGAGTGTTCAAAACTATACAAAAATTTGGATCCATAGGTCATACAAAAACTTGGGCTTATGCCCGATCATGTTCAGTCTCAAAAAATATACAGTCATCTGATACATCATATCTATCTACTACTGAGGTCCCTGCCCAGAAGTTGTGTTCCTATAGAACACAATCGCGGTGGCAACTCGGCGGAATAACCGTACCCAGTCGCGAGGTACTCCTACCACTCGTCTCTGGATGGCTTCAGGCAGATCTTCCACTACAGCCATAGGTACTTGGCGGGTTAATCCCTCCAAGTTCCTCTGTACAGCCTGGAGAGTTCTGTCTGAATCTACTGTATCTGCTTCGCCCCCGTGACGCTTATGTCTCGGGTAACCCTCAGGTCGCACTGGTCCAATATCTGTTTCATGATCATTTTAAATTGTAAGTCATTTGAATCCAATCAAAAACATGTTTGTTTTTCACATTTTTTCATACATATTGAAAAAATCCAAAAAAATTATATAAGTCAAAAAATTGTAAACTTACCGACTGTACCCCATGCTGCGCCTGGTGGAAGGACAAGATCTGGATCGCCACGAAAGTCCATCCCGGCATAGGGATAGTCATCCACCGCGATGATTTGTTCTCTCCACCATTGGAAGAACTCATCATCCCAAGTGGTCCGGGGAACTTCACTTCCCCCCAATCTCTTCATCATGTCTGCCCAGCGGGCAATTCTTGGGTCTCTCGGGCTGCTGATGGTAGAGATCACTCTGGGTCTTAGTACTGGAATCTTCTCGAAGAAGAATGTCATCAAAATTGTACCGTATCCAAAATGTTTTGTTTTTGTTTCGCGGATAGAGGTCAATTGTTGCTTCATGTTCATCAGTAGGGTTGTGCACCAATCATATATATGTGTTAAGCATTCGACTGCTATGCTTATTTGCGTCCTGGACGCCTGGTGTAGGGAGGTAGATCCTGCCAATCTGCCAATGGTGAAAAGGAGGATTTTCATGTGCAAATCCCTTAAATCTTTGATTGCAATTTGAGTTCCAACTTTCTTGGAACCCTCTACGCAGTACACGTGGACGTAATCTTCCACGGTGAGCCCTCCCAAAGGCTTACCGTGCAAGTCTACTGGCTCCCCCCTCCGGGAGAGTCCAGTGATAAAATATATGTCTTCCACTTCAATGCGTACAGGCATATGATCTATCATAAAGCAGTCCTCTTCCGGTTCCCAATAGTTCACAAGCATTTCGAGCAACCGGACATTGCTCTTCATATTTGGCATTTTAAAAAACTTGAGCAATCCGCAATTCCGAAGAATATTTAGTGATGCTTGGTCCTGCATGACTTCTTGATCAATTGCATTGTGTTCACGCTCTCTCCATGATATGGTCATCCTGCAAAGTTTCAATAATTCCTTCATTAGCTACGCTTTTTTCATTTGGGCCTGCGCATACGCGACTTTATTTGTGCACAGTCGCGTGTATACGCGACTTCGTCATTACCAACCCGCGTATGCGCAAACCCGTGATTTTTAGCAAGAGATTCTATGGTGAAAAATTCCTAAATTTTAATTTATGAACGGACAAAATGAATAGCAGGATGAATTAAGAGCTAACCTGAGAAATTCGATGAAATTCGACGGTCGGTTGCTCCTATTTTGATGAAAAAAAAAATTGCTCCAGAGTATTTTTTTCCAAATCAGCAATGTAATAATGAACCAAATATGAGGTAATTTGTCTATTTATGCCCAAAAAAGTTGAAAATTTTCGCAAAAAATTGTTATGCTTATTTTTTCAATCTATCTTAAGCTGCATAATCCGGATGCTTGGAAGTGCCCAGTTTGGTATGTTTCAGGTACATTTTGACGATTTTTGAGATTTTTTCGGATTTTGATCCATGACTGCTGACCCATCATGGCAGGTATATGATCTCCACTAGCATATAGGTTAGGGAATCCACTTTCCGTTGCATTTTGCATATTAGCCTCCATTCTGATCACTTGCCATAGGGTCGATCCCATCAAGTCATGAGTATTACACCCATTTCACTCGCCGATTATTTAATCATGACTTGGTGGTAGAGCCTTCCTTTACATGGGCTTCCTAGTTAGTTCCTCACTATCACTTGTTGCCCATGCTGCATTTTATGTAGGCTCGGGAGTCCTCTTTAGTCCCGCCATGACTTATGTGTTGAAGCTTCATTCTTCTTCTTCCTCACTATCATTTTTCTGGCTATTACCTTAGAGGCTCCCTGGTGTTGTTGAGTTGTATTACTGCATTGCATATTGGCTACTTGTTTATCCTGGCCTTTAGCCGGCTTCATTTGGACTCAATGTTTAAGCCAACTTTTGACCTTGTCTATCTATACAAGTTAAACCATTGCATGCACTTAGCTATCGCGACTTGACACCCTTTTACCCATGGATGGAACATTCCTCTGAGTATCGCTTACCAGTTTTCGCCACCTTGCATTGAGCATAGGATCATTCCAATCCCAGGAACTAGTGCATCTGATTTTTGATACTCATTCTATCTATTGTACCATAGCATTCTTTTATTCCTTTTCAGGCTTATTATATGAAAAAGACAAAAAAATCAAATATAACAAAAAGAGCGGGAACGGGATGTAACTTCGTTATTTGATGGGAGTACAGTGTCAGTTTGTCGCCCTTGAACAAAACATATACACTTATATATCTTTCCTCCATTTGGGATGGTTTTAGTTTTGACCTAGGTTCAGCCTTTACCTTGTTTCACTTGTTAGTTCTCCCCTGGTTGGTTATCTCTTCCAATCATATGGAGAGTTTGTTCTGCCTCCTGCATAACAGACTTATACAGTGTCACTTTTTATTGCCATGGTCATCACGAGTCATGCTTTTGTTCAAGGGAAGTTTAACCAGAGTTTGCCATTCTGTGGTGTCTCTTGACTCATTATTCAGTCAACCTTCTCGATCTTGTCAGTATCTTGTTCTATCACATCAGATGTTTTGGTCTTCTGCTCGTGTTGGTTTGATAAGGTCTCCATTGACTTCTTGCAGGCGGGTTTGTCTCTTATCGACTACGACACATTGCTCTAAGAGAAAACCTAGAGCCGCACCTTGGGCCTATTTCCATCATTGATAGGTGACCTCGTGCTCAGCATTTGATCATCATCATGGGTCTTTGACTGAGTGGTTTCCCCTGTGTTCGACGTCAGCACACATTATCACACTTGGGATTTGTGCAGTACCTTGATTTCCATTTGACCCTATCAGTGGATTTCTCGCCTCTGTGTCAGCTTTCATTATTGGTTGGTTCAGAGGGTTTCTTCCGTGCGCTAGCTTCATCTTGTGCATGTCGAAAACGTACTTCGGTTTGGTTCCGTCACTCTACTTCGTCCGATTCCTTCCAAATATTGGCCTGCAGGTTACACTCGCGCTGGACTGATGTGGGATGCCTTAATGCCTTCCTTCCAGCAGATCTTTTCCCATCGACTCCGACTCATTGCTCTGGGAACAAGATCTAGAGTCTTTTTGTCAATACCTTAGGGTTTGCAGTCATCAGTGGCAGACTCTTCGCTATCGACAGTGGGGATTCATCATTGCCTCCTGATTGGTAGATTCTTTCAAGTGTTCGACTTCAACTCATTCATTCGCACTTGTTAGATTGTACTGGGGCACCTTGACACTCTTTATCATTATCGGTGGGTTGTCTCGCGTTGGTTAATGGGATACATCATTGCCTGGTAATCCAACGATTTCTCACATGGTCGACTTCAGCTCATTTATTCCCATGGTGTAGAATTGTGCCATAGTGATCGGTGAAGACCTCGGGTTGCATCAGCATTTCTCGGTTCACTTTTGACAGTCCATTCAGTTTCTGCCAGTGATGTCGTTCACCCTTATATGTTGCAGTGTCAGTACAGCAGCATCCTATATGTTGGCTCCCGAGTTGCGTGATTGTACCATTTATTCCACCTTTTATGATTTGGTACTTGGAGATTCAGTTACTTATATGATCAGACATCCAGTTTCAGCATCATTGATCAGCTTTCTATATGTGATACTTGGACATTGATTCAGACTTGTACTTCCGGGCCATGCTCAGATGATTCATTATGTACTTTCAGTTCAGCTATACTTGTATACATTTTGGATCTATTATGTACTTTCCATATGATGTATTTTTGACTGAGCATGGGTATGCCCGCCTCAGCATGAGTTGACTCTCTGTTTTCTTTCATTGGTTTTTGGCAGGCTGAAATTTGGTGAAGTCCTCTCTTGTCCTTGCGAAGCTCTTTCTATGTGCATAATACATTTCGGCCATCATGTACCCCTTCTGACCTCATATATTAGGGGGCATCTGTTATAGCATCATTTTTCACCTTCATATGATTCATGATTGCTTTTATGGCTTTGGGCACCCATTCCTACAGACTTGAACACAATTCACTAAAAAACAGTGTTAAAATTCCCATACGCGGTTATGCCCAGACTTTTCCGCGTGTATACGCGAGTCCATATGTACTTTTCCACGTATGCCATTAAAATCATTAAAAAATATATTAAAATTCCCTATTTTTGGGCTGGGATGATGGTTACTCCAGTATTTCAACCACCCCAGCACGTGGCCAATTGTTTCCAACTAATTGAAACTACTTTGAGGGAGTATAAAAGCCCCTCATGTGCATGGCCTAAGGGAGAGAGAAATTTTATAGACATTATACTCTGTTGGAATCCCAGTTCAAGTCTGATTCCCCATGCCTCCTGCACTTTCCCAGATTTATACAGGAAACCCTTGTTTCCTGGAGATGTTCATCCATTTATATGCCATCTCGAGTGCACAAGTCTTGGAAGAATCTTAGCGAGGCAAGGGCGGGACGAATCCGGACGACGGTCTGCTCGAAGATCATGGAAGGATTCAGGTGATCTCTCCACTTTTACTACTGTACATGCTATTCGTGATAATGAAGAACCATCTTGTTCCTGAACTCGTGTGTTAATGTTTATTTATATATGTGAAAAGATTATCATTTAAGCATTTATTATGGTTTATATAATGTTTCACATGGATTACACTAACATTTAGGAGAAGTATATGCTGTACAACTAGGTTTCTGTGCATGTTCTTTCTTGTTTTCCAGGTTGAAGGCGGAAGGAGAGTTGCTAGGGGTTTGGACCCCGCGGGATCTACATCGAACGTAGGACTTCGGGTGAGTTCTGCTATCGTTGTTAACTAGTTTTTTGCATTCAAGTATGGTTGTGTGTGAGTCCTTCTGAATAGCATGCCTTGCTCTGTGGAGGTTTAGACCCAACAAACCTCTAGGGTGATTTTCCCCGAAACAATGGGGGTATTGCACG